>JANZLH020000392.1:1210135-1224641 GCA_026770325.2 Erythroxylum fimbriatum
CATGTACAAGTCGACTTATCAGAACCGTGCAAGCACAAGTCGACTTACACAATGGACAAGTCGACTTATCACTTACACGTTTAACGGACCTTTACGGGAAAAAAGGACCCATAGCACTGCCCATGTCCGTTTAACGGACTTTAGGTCCATTTAACGGACCTTCTTGGGTGAAATGGTGCTCCCAGCCCCGACAATATTCGTTAAACGGACATGTAAGTCCATTAAACGGATATTCATGGGACAACTTCATGAAATCGCGATTTTTGACCCTGTTAAAAGCAGAATCTTGCTTTGGGGCCTTCATAAAAGTTCTAGATCTTGATGTCTTCTTTCCAATGGTCTAAAAAGGAAATCAATCCGACATTTTTGGTGAAAGTTATGGCAATCGCGCCAAGACATGTTACTGCATGATTGAGGACTTAAACATGTTGGACTCTTTCGGTCATAACTCCCTCATCTGACCTCGAAATGAAGTGATTCTTGAAGCAATAGATTCCTAAGACATATATCTATCTCTCCATGAAAATTGGTACCTTTTGGAGTTGAATTGAAAAGGTTTGATGGAAAGAGAATGAGGGATCCGTTGAGAGAGCATGTTTGGGGTATGAACACGCTTTAGCTTTTTAAGCGTATCTTGATCTATAGAGCTCCGGTTAAGATGATTATTTTTTTCAAAATAAACAAGAGACTTAGAGCTACAATTTCTTTAAAGAGGTCAAATTGAAATTCTAATTTGAAGATTTCCAAATTCTGTTCACAAATAGGAGAAATGAGTTTGAGCATGGTGACTGATTTGTATGGGCACAGCATTGAACAAATTGTGAGTGAATTTTTTGGACGTTATGAGAATGAAGATGAACTGATGATGGCTAATGAGGGTTAAATGAAATAACCCTACAAGGAACCATGCTCAAGTATTATGGTTTTCTGAAGAGTTGGACTCCGGACTTAAGCGAGATCCAACATAGGTGGTATCAGAGCAAGCGTTGGACTCTAGAAACAAGCAGGGTCCAACAGAGGTATGAGTCCGCAAGAGTTAGGTTCCGGAAACAAGCGGGATCCAACAGGATGTGGTTGCAAGTTTATTAATAGACAAAAGGTTGAACTTGAAAGTAGGTATATGTAAAGATTCTGTTAAGACAAGTTTATTTGGTAAGAAAACATCACCAATGTGATGTACACGATTCTGAGTTCCATCAAGCAAATATACAGGTATAGAAGTGTTAGGTACAACAGGTTTCGTTAACAAAGAAATATCCACACACATATGATTTGAGGCTCTTGTATCTAATATCCATAAATCTAAACCTACGTCATCAAGAATAGAAAGAGCTAGAAAAGGAAGTGTACCTGCAAAATTCGAAAGACGTGTTAGGTTCACCATGAGAGGATCTAAGATTGCTTTATTCTTCACCAACTTTAGCAATTCTTGTTTGATCAATTCAGATAATGGAGGATTGGAGGTATCAACTGTTGTATCTGCCACTAATTTATTGTTATCTACAGTTAATGAATTATCTTCACTTACTACATTAGTTGTATAGGACTCCCCACTTCCTTTGCCACTTCTATTCTACAGCTCCTTGTACCAGTTTAGTACACCAATGAGCTTAAAACAATTTTCTTTCAATTGACCGTTCTTCTTGCAATCAGAACAGTGCATCTCACCCTTGTCACTATTGCCCCATTTATGCTTAGATTGTTTCCCTCCTCCATCTGCAACCCTTTTAGTATTCCCTGTATTCACTAACATAACACTATGCTCTACTCCTTCAAAAACCATTTGCACCTCCCTTTGCTTTTCTACCCTTAACACCATAGAGTAGGTCTTATTGATAGATGACAAAGGTTCCATAACCAAGATTTGATTCCTAATATAATCATAGCTCTCATTTAGACCTATGAGAAATTGCATTAGTTGATTCAAGGAAGTCAAATCAGTTAGAGCCCTAGGTGCTCCACAAACACACTATGTTGTCGCGTATACTGCGGGACAAGCATGAGACACTAGAATTCATCCCACAATTTCTTAAAACCAACAAAGTACTTAGCTACAGACATAGTTCCTTGTAATGCTGCACTAATTTGTCTTCGTAAGTGATACAATAATGGACCATTACTTTCTCCAAACCTTTCTTCCAAATCTAACCAAAGCTCTCGGGCATAATTTGTTTAAATGAAGGCTTCGACTATATCCTTTGGCATGGAGTTCAAAATTCATGATCTAACCATGTAATCTGTCGTAATCCATTTATCAAAGTCAACAGATCCTGCATTAGGTTTCTAACAAGTGCAATCGACAAATCCTAATTTCATCTTAACTCCTAGAGTTATTTTAACTGATCTACTCCAGCTCAGAAAGTTATTTCCAGTTAAGACTGTTGTAACTAAAATCATACCTAGATAATCTAATCCTTGAAGGTATTGGAGTTTCTTCAGGCGAAATCGTCAATTTGGGATCAAAAGTCAATCTAGTAAGTGAATCCCTTGATCCAGTTGCTCCCTCGAGACCAAAACCAAAAATAAAACTGTTAATGATGATCGACAATCGACTGCCTGCAATAACCCCAAGCCAATCGATCAAGAACGACAATCGATCGCAATTTTGTCGCCTTGCTTTGATACCATGAAAGATTTCGTCGTAGGTGAGGAGAGAAGCTAAATAAGGACTGCCTTTTATTTATCTCACTTCAAGTCTTACACAAGATAGTTAATGCTTATATACAAAGAACTTTTTTTAAAAAAAAACAAAGGCCAACTTCTCTATACAAAACAACCTCACTTTACCTAAAATAAACATTACACGTAACTGTACAAAACACAGAAAAGCTGTACATAAATTTAACAGCATGAACGTATACCGTAACTTCAATATAACATGTAAAAATGCAACCATACTTGGTGATTACACAAGGGATAGACTAACTAAATGAATCTAAAACCTTAACTTGAAGGGGATAAATGCGCGCTGCAGCTGATTGCTCACACCAATATTTGCGACGCTCGCAAAGATATAGCATCATAAATAATATTTCTCGATGCGACAAAAAATTGTCAAACCCATTCTCCCTTCTTTTCTCAACAAGAATGTGGACCCCACAAATCTTTTTTCCCTTAAGTTCTTAGCATGTAGTTAAATGACATGATATTCTAGTTAGGTTTCCAGATTCTTAAGTAGGTTTTCTGATAAGCATGTGACATGGTATAGCTGTAGCCATATATACCCGATTCTGATTAACAAAACTACTCATCATCAACAGAGAAGTCAGGCTCCTCAGGCTTTCGTAACTTTGGCATCTCCATATCTTTGATCTTTTGAGCTCCTCTTCTTGTGGTCGCAGCAAATCTTGACTGTAGAATTGTCACCCCCAAATTCGTTCTTCTCTGAGAATAACCTGAGCCACCATCTGAAACCTTGTTATCCCCTTCCTGTTCCCTTTTCTCATCAGCCTCATTGTCATCATAGTTGATGGATTCTGATGTGGTCAGACTATGTTCCATTACTTTTTTTCTGTGCCGACGCCAAGCAGCCTGTATGAAGCATGCTGCCCATGTCCTCCAGTGATGAGAGTGATAGCGGAAAGTATGCTGCAGCTTTTTACTGTGAAGGCGTCTGAATTGGTTTGCAACAAACTTCAGATCTTCTGCTCTCAATGCGAAAGCTTCAGCTTCATTCAAGGCTTTGACTGTTCTAGTTGATGAAGGCAAGTTGAGAGAGGATTTTGGATGTAAAGCCCATGATAATAGCTCTTCCCCACAAAAGTCCCCAGGTTTCAATGTAATGGAGTTGAAAAAACCAGTCCGGCCTCCATTTGTAGTAGAACTCTCCAATCTGCCTCTGATTATAAAGAGCATTTCGGTTACTGGGTCCCCCTCTCGAACAATATATGTACCTCCGGTGCTTAGAGAAGATACTAGACGCTCACATATTGCATCAAGTAGCTGATCATCCATTTGAGAAAAGAAGGGGACCTGCATAAGAGGAGACTTAAGAATGTTATCCAAAAATTACACAGAAGTGTTATCTCAATCAGAATGGTCGAGAACCTGCTTTTCATATATAGAACACCCTGAGCAAAGATAGATCAGTTTGATGATAAGATTTGAAGTTGAATCAAAAGGAACTAGTATTCCTGAAACTTTTTCACGTATTCTCAAGGATGGTAAACTAGATCCTTAATTATATACTAACGAGTACCCAGTAGCATCTGATTCAAAGGTCAGAATCCAAAAGCTCCATCAAACTGCTTGGATGGCAGCATAAGTCTTAATTAGACTGTCAATCATAATTGAACATGAAACCAGTCATGATTGGATACATGAACAGAATTTTTCAAAAGGCAGCCAATGTATTTCGACAATTAAACAACACATGCAAGATTGTCCACTAGTACAAGACTTTAAGGACTAGTCCAATTACCCCAAGTTCAATTTGGTTGACTTTATTTGGTGCTCGGTATAGATGGTCGGCATGCATTGATAGAACTCCCTGCTTATCATTGTTATTTATCCTTAATTGATAAGGGCATAGAACTCGTGTAAATGGCAACAAAAGGAACATGGAATACCTAGTTGCCTAAGCTAAAAATCTTCAAGGGCTTCTGATTTCTGAAGCATTAAACAATAGTAAGAAAAAGGTTTAAATGGTAGAGTAGAAATGTACACGTCGGACAAGGTCCAAACAAAGGTGGCGTTGGATATCACGACGTAGATCAGCAGGCAACCCACGTAGGATAGATTCCTCATCCACTCCGCGAGTAGCAAGCCACTTATATTGAACAAATCGTCGAACTCGTCTTTTGAGATCTTCAGGAAGTTGACGATGTCTCATCCACTCCTCTGTATCTCTTCTCTTAAGTCTCCATTCCTCAAGTCTCACAGTAAGAGATTGAAGGTATGTCTACCAAAACGATTTTATTGTTTTAAAGCACGAAACTTCATACTAACTTTTTATTTTTCAACAGAAAACAAAAGAAAGGACAGAGAAGCCTTTGATTTTCAGCAAAGTATATTGTATAATACCTGCATGTTACCAATCAAATGGGCAAAGAGAACCAGACCCAAGATGCAAATGAGAATAGCAAATAATGTCTCCTCAATGAATGTGCTGGTCACCAAATTCTGCCCATATGAACTGAAAATGAGGCAGCAAAGATTTGAATTGTTAGCGATACTTAGATGTCTCTATAATCTCTATGGCTTTCAAATTTCAGGCACATAGTTAAGTTCTGTCAACTGTCAGCAAATCAAAAGCTGCTATTTTTCACCAATGGCATACATCAGCGTGTTCAAAACCATTTAAAGCATAACAACATAAAGCAGTATGATAGATAGGCCTCACAGATCCTAATGAAAAGATTGCACATATACTGCCAGCAATAATTAAGTTGATGGTACCAGCTACTCAAATATGCATTCATTATACCAACTTTTAATTTCAAATCGTTTCATCTAATATTATGTTTCTCTGCATTCTGAATCAGTTGGCTAGCATTCAGACTGTGAATTCGTTTTGTTATTACACCTATGAATTCAGTGAAAGTCCTAAAATGAATTAATGACAACTGTTCTACAACTGACCAAAAGAGATATAGAGCAAATCGCTCATACCATATATTAGTAGCTACAATTGGCCAAAACATAAAAAGACATGATACTTTCCTGTAAATTTATACCAATTGAAAATGTGCACTCAATTGTGCCATTGGATATTTGTTATATTAGACTCTTCCAAAATGACCCTAGAATCAAAGAATCTTGACTGATGGCATATAGTTACAGCAATAATATCTTTGTTAATTTTGTTGCATGTAATAAAACTAAGAAAAGGGCATTGATGGAAATCCCATTGCAAGGGTTGATTATTCCACTGACTGGAAATCAAAGAATACCTTAGTTGCTGTAGACCCCACCACAAGCAATAGAAATACTTCTCTATAAAGTCCAATGAGACAGCATTTTTCACCACTGCAAGTTCAAATATGCCATAGTCGAAATTTATATTGTTATTGGGATTGCAGTTGTTGAAAACATTGGTACTGTTTGCCCACATCTTGCGATCACTATGATCAAAAGCATTACAAACTAGATATCTGGGGAGACATCTGACTGGTTCATTCTCATTTTTGCATGTTGATTTCCAACAAGACGTATATCTATCAAGTGATAATAGATACCATGCTGCACCTAAAACCTAAAATAAGAGGGGGGAACTTTTAACTTGTAGCACTGGAACAGTATACGGCAAGCAAACCAAAAGCACTAACAAAACATACATGACTAGCCAACATGTAGAGAAGCAAATTATATGCAGCCCCTGCCCAAGCTGTCCTAGTCACCACTCCAGTTGCCTTAACAATTTGACTGCTCAATGGGAAAATCAGATACAATCTAGGGACATATTGGATCAGAACAATCAAAGCAAGAGCATTGTTGTTGTAATCAGTCCGAGCACTTCTTTTTGCTGGTATTATAAACCAGATGACTACCTGGAGAGAATAAGAAGAAACTGTGAGTTCCTTATGAATGGCCACATCATACAAAGATTCATGTTTGCAAAAGGGCAGATTTTGGGTTCTAGAACATCATGATGTCAAAGAATCATACCTGGGGGACAGGAAGAGTGGCTGTGAGATCGATGAAGAAGTCTGTTTTAAAGTACCTCCTAGCAATCTTCTTTGGGTCCATTACAAGCTCACCCCTCCCAAACACACGGGAACTTGGTGCAATATAAGCTGTTCTAAATTTTATGAACACATGTAACAAATAAAAGATATCTGCAACAGTGCGGAAAAAGGTCAGTACAATTCGCAATGTAAAGTCTGTATCCACACATGAAGAATTTGCATCCCCTCCAACAGTAGGTAAGTAAAAGTAAAGGGGATCAACAAAAAGTGCCATCAAGCAGGTAACAAGGAAGATCCTGTTCCACCGGAGAACAACATCACTTCCTGGATCAAGAATTCTATTTTGCCACAGTGCACTATGCTCCCGAAAAGTCTTTGATTTACCAACTTTGCAAGTTTCAGGAAGCCTATTTCTACCACCATCCATCCCATCATCTGCTTTCACCAACGAAGTTGAAATTTTATCTGTGGAAGATGAATTCTTAAGGTGTATTTGGTCATTTTTTCCCCAGGGACTTGTCTTCTGGTGTTTACCATCAAAGTAGAACCTAACAGATCAAAATACCAACAAATTGTTGATATACTCCTCTTTCCAAGGTAGTGCATAACAATTCCCAACAAGAAGAAATAATGCAAACAGATACATTGCTTTATGAAAATGAGGGAAAAACATGATGACAGAATTCATAGTTAATTGCTGGCCCAAAATGGCTTAACAGAAAATTCAAAAAAGGTAGCTGTCATGCATATCAAGAGTCCTCAAGAGTTTGGTCATGAATATACTGGCAAGTTTCTAGGAAATCCCGAATATTGTACTTGGCAATTAGCAAGGTTTTTAATTAGGTGATACAATTCCAGCAATGTGTACTCAGTAACCTTCTAATCTAAGGAGAAGATGGTCCAGAAACTGTTTTATAAAGTATATTATCCTTCATGGTCCATGTTGTTCGCTTTTTCCTAGCAGCTAAAATTTGAGATTTCCATTCAGCACCCACTTGCTTAAAAATGTTTGTTTTTCAGATACCAAATTACTAAAAGTTCCAAATTTTCTCACACAACTTCAGATTTGGAAACCAACAGGTCTCGTTACCAGAAAATGACCACATTAAGAAAACCAAGAACACTAAAACTGCAATTTACTCAAACAACTAAACACTTGTTAAACGTCACCATCATCTCAACCAAAAATCATCATCTTCCTTCTTTTTTTTTGAAATTTATCATCATCTTCCTTCTCCTTCCAAATAAAATAATTTCGAGACACAAAGAGCTGGACAGGACAGGGTTCAAGTACATGGAAATTCATTAGACCAAGAAAACACATTTGAACGGGAAAAGGCACCACCGCCCAACGTACCACCCCCCATCGCCCACAAAATGAAAAAATAAAAGTTCCGGTCAACTTTCCATGGACATAATACAACGATCATAAACTTACCTCACAAAGTTATCCTTCTTCAACTCCATTACCAAGAAGAAGGTCGAAAAAAAAGTCCGATATTTAGATAAACCTCAGCTTACCCAATAGCTTCTTCGCAACAAATCCGGGCTATTTTGAAATCCTTAAAAATGGAAATGCAGAAGCAACAGTAATATGCTGTAGATTGATGTGGGAACGTGGGTACTTATGTTAAGGTTTTAGTTTGGTTTCTGTAGTTGGGGACACAAAACTCAACTTCAACTAAAAAGCATGACAGTATAAGTCAAACTTAGACGACATCTGAGAAGAAAGCAGTAAATTTTATTTACGAAAAAAGAGATAAAACAGGAAAAATATTACCAATTCAGTTGGGAAGTCCTACTTTTGATGTCTGAAAATGGCAATGGATAAGAAGATTTCGATTATAAATGTTTGCCAAGGAAGAATGCGTTTATACACGGTAATGTAGAAATTTTAATTTGGAAGGAAACGTTTAAAGGAAGTAGTAACTGTATTCTTAGTGTTTAGGTCTCATCGAACAACAGATGTCACATTCTTTCCATACTTTTAAATGCTTATCTTCCAATGAAATAAGTGTTAAAAAGTAGTGAACTACCATTCTCTTATGCTTCGGGCGCTGACGTGAATATATGTCATACACCTTAGATATTACTGGCAAAGTTCTCTGTCGGCTAGATCCACGCGTCCAGATCTTTTGTCCAATATTATTTTGTCTTATTCTGTTTCATAGAATCTTAGCAATTTATTTTGCAAGATCCACGCGAAACCTACGCGGGACCCATATAAATAAATGACTGAGATTTATTTGATACAATAAGACACCATAATATTGGACAGAAAATTTGGACTCGGAAGAACATTGTTAAAATTTTGGCAATATCAGTTACATGAATTACTACTATTAATCATCTGAAAATAATCTAGATATACAGTCAAGCAAGGCAGATCTGATCTATTAGATATAAACATGAGAAGACTGAAAATAAATCAAATAAAGGGGTTATCAACTAGAGCTCCAGGGTTCTCCTTAGTTAGTTTTCTCGAATGATCTCAATTCATGACCAAAGATTTGAAGATAAAAACACCAAATTGGATCGAATATTATAATATTGTTCAAGCAACACAACAATGCGAGAAACAGCAGACATTAATACATTTCACTTGCCAAAGATACTAGGATAGCTCAGATACAGCAATACTCTAACTGCCAAACCTTGGAATATTTTGACTTTGATGGGTGAGAAAGTTGCTTGCTATAAATTCATTCTAGAGCCTTCCTTTTCTATTTTCAATTATTTTTTTCTTCTATTAAATACTACTGGATTACAACTTACGAGCCAGTTCTCTTTCCATTTCGATATTTTCCAGATTTGTTATCACAACCTATGCAGCAATCGCGGTATATAATAATGAATTCATCTTTTTCCCACAATTGCATCTAAGAATTCAGGGTAGTCTTGGAGGATGACAAATCTAGTGTATCCATATGAAATGAGCTATAAGATTATTTGTTATTGATTTAATTTTTTCCTTAATCTAAGAAATTGACTTTTCAAAGAGTTTCACCAACTCCTTATGGAAAAAATAAAGACATAATTATTAAATATTGTGTTTGTCTATTACCAAGTTCTGTACTGGCTACCCTGTTCAGTTGTTTACTTAGATATTTGTCCATATAGTAGGCTTTTAAACTTCGGGACCTAATAAAAGACCTAATAAAGCGTATTAATACATTACTTGAAATAGGTTTTAAACTTTATGCAATAATCACATTTGTGACCTACTATCTTCTGCTTTTGAAATTTTTTACTTCGTTTGCCTCCCTGGGGAATTATACTAATGGTACTTTACACTATTTATAACTTTGTGTAACTAAGTACCAGTATATCTAGGTTGAAGATTAAGATGATATGTACAAATGAATGATGGTCTATTATTACTTAGCAATGATGTACTAGTCAATGAATGTATGACGGTCTAGTTGAATTCAACTAGGTTCTATGCAATAAAAAATTTTCCATTGTAATGTGCATGCTGGTTAGAAATGGTTTTCCAATTCTTTTCACAATACTTATGTGTATGTGTTTATAATATGATTAGTTTGCATTATTTGCTTATTCTTTTATACCATAATGATGAGAAACAATTAGTCATATCATTGCCACCAATATCAATCAAGGTGAGCTATTAAAGAAACTCATACCACATTTGCATAATTACATAAGTTAAATTTGCATACATTATATGATGTAAAATTTGTTTGAGGAATGGTAAGTAGTTCAGATATGAGAATTAGTTTTGAGTGCTTCTACAAAGGATGCTTCAAATTTAAACTAGAAATGGTATATGAAGGTGGAAGGAACGATTACTTTGGTTATAAGGTAGATGAGATTACATTTGATGATTTTATGCTTAATACTAAGAGGTTAGGGTATGTAGAAGCATGAGATTTTACCTATAAATCCCCATATGAGTCCTTTGAAGATGGTTTAAGGCCACTACCTAGTGATAATGATATAAGGAGATTGATAAATGCAATTGAAGTGAGAAAAATGAAGATAGTAATGGTGTTTAAGGATAGGGAGAAGCACCCCAAGCTAAGCAAACTTATTGACCCTGAGGTTGATATTCCAATTGAGGTAATTGTTGATGATGATAAGGAGGCATGTGTACCAACACACACATATACATTGATTCTACCACCCACAGATGCACCCTTAATTCCACCCATTTAGCAGCATCTGAAGTTTTTTTTAAGGAAAATGAATGAATTAATAAATAATGGAAATTACATCCCCAAAAGGAGGTTCATCAGATAAACCCTCAACAGCAGAGATAGCACATTGAAAATACCTACTAAATTGTATTTTGTAAGTAGTACACGGATTAGCGGTTCAAAGAAAGGAGTAAAGAGGAACTACAATCAGTTGCACGGTTCCTCAATAAAAAACTTCTCAAATCTCATTGATAAGTGCATCTATGGTTTTGCATTTGGATTTAAACCTTCTTACATTCCTTTATTCCCAAATTGTTTGCGCACATAGTCCCATGGCTAGTAAGTAGACAATTATGTCAATCTTAGGAAAAGCTTAAGTAGCTAGCCAATGAATAATGATGGAGATAGAATTATCAGAACCAGTCGATAAGCATTTTAGTTTCACTTGTTCCCAAATGCATATCGAAACTAAACACATGAAGAATAGATTATACTTAGTTTCATCATGTGTAGAACATAGAGCTCAAATTCTACTTATGTCAAGGTAAGAAAGTCTATCTGCAATATTAAGCTGATTCCTGATAATAAGCCATAGGAGAAATGATACCTTAGGGAAAGAACTGTGTGCCAAATGATTCTACTCTAGCCAAATTTTGGATTCCTCAATCTGAACATATCCATAGTAGTCTTGTTTGATAGTTTGAAAATTGGAAGATTCTTCTAATAAAATGTATCCTCTCGGGATGAATTTGGAGAATATTGTGGATGTAGCAGACTAAGCTGAGCAAGAAACCTCCAGGAGTTACCATCAATGAATATACTAAGCTTAGTATATAGAGGGAAGAGAGGGATCATTGATGGGGTTAGATGGTGGATAAAAGAGGGCCTTGGCCTGACTAATTGTCAAACCATAAGGTGGTACGTAACCCACTGCCAACTTTGACTTGATATCATCCCGAACCAAGTTCCTCAAATGCAATAATTGGTTCAAAAAGTAAGAGTTAGAAGGACTCTTACTCATCTCCTAAATGCATTTACCTTTGAGAAAGTAAGAATGGATCCACCTAATCCATAGAGATTTTTTGTCATCCAGTATATACCATAATTTCTTAAGGATGAGGACTTGATTAGAGAGTTTAACTAAGCTAATGTTAAGCCTCCCTTTATCCTTAGGATAACATATATTTTTCCATTTAACCTCTGTTGTCCCTTTATTTCCATTCAAATGATTCTATAGGAAATTCTTGAATAATTTTTCCACAGTCTTGATTACACCTTTGGATAAGAAGATATTTGAACTCCAATAGATGTGTAATGAATTAAACACTGATTTGATAAGTTGTATCTTCCTCGCTTAGGGTAAGAAATTGTTCACCCATGAATTAATCCGTTTCTAGATTCTTTCTATAAGTGGAATGCATTCGAGATAGTTTAACCTCCTAGTGGAAATTGGAAGCCCCAAATAAAGCAACGGTGGAATCTTACATACTCATAAAGGAAGCAATTCATTGATTCAATAGAGAAAGCAACTTTAGAGATGACAAAATGGCTTTTATTGAAATTGACCTGTAATCTAGATAAGCTTTTGAATCTTTCTAAAACCTTCATAAGGTTTGTGTTGAACCAGGCTTAGCACTACAAAAAAAAAGATGATCATCTACAAAAGATAGATTGGTTAGCCCAATTTTCTTACATCTTACTTGGAATTTGAATTTGGGATTAGCCGCCACTTCAAGCTTAATGATGAAATTCAAAATTTCCATACAAAGTATGAACTAGTAAGGGGAGAGAGGGTCTCCCTGCCTATGTCCTTTAGCTGTCGAGAAGGAAGAAGATGGGCTCCCATTGATTAATACTGAAAAGCTACCAATTGAAATGAATTTTTTAGCCACTTAAAGAATATTGTTGGAAATTCGTAGGCCTCCAATACCTTCCAAAGAAAACTCCAACTCACACTATCAAAAGTCTTGAAGAAATCAACTTTGATAGTACAATTAGCATATGCATTAGATCTTCAATAGCTCCTTAACAGTTCTTGAACAATGAGAATATTGTCACCAATTTGTCTATTACATATAAAGGCACTTTGGTTGTCACTAATAAGAGGAATGAATACCTTTTTCAATTAAGTAGCAAGAATCTTGGATATGATTTTGTATAGAAAATCGATTTAAGTAATGGGCGTGAACTTACTGAAAAAGGAGGGTGAGTACCTTTGGGAATTAAACATAGGAAAGTTCTATTAATCTCTTTGAGAAGCTTGCCATTGGTGAAAAATTCATGAACAAACTGTTTGAAATAAGTCCCAATGATATTCCAAGATTTTTGGGAAAAAAAAAACCATTTAGCCCATCTGGTCCAGGAGCTTTCATGCCATTCATCTTGAATACAACATCCTCAATTTCCTTGTCTTTAATCGATTTAGTAAGGAATATACTATCCGTCGGGTGATTTTCTTTGGGATGATAACTCTAAGATCAGTAGCTAGATTCTAAAGTGCCAAGAAAAGAAGAAAATTACCTTATAACTTCCACTTGGATATCATTACGGTTTTGTAGCTAAACTCGCATATGATTAGTAATTAAGCTAATCCTATTTTGGTTTCTTTTAGCTAGGATGGTCTTGAAGAAGAACTTAGTGCATTTGTCACCATCTTTGAGCCAATTAACTCTTGCTCTTTGTTGAAGGAGGGAGGTATAGGTGCTAACTGCCTGTATGTATTGGGATAGAGTTAGTTTTACCTTTGAAAGTATAGTAGGATCTTGTGGAGAGATGGCACAAAGTTTCTCGATATTATCTAGCTCACGCCTAGATTTCATTTGAGCCTGTTCAGTGCTTGTACCTCTTGAAGAGTTAAGAAGCTTTAGCTCTTTTTTGATACTCTTTAACTTTTACCATAAACAAATTGATTAGTACCCCTATAAATACCATAAGCTCCTTTTCTACAAGCATCTAAGAAACCAAGATCATTAACCAAAAAGTTATTGAATTTGAAAGGGAAAAACCTGGTAGGCTTCTTAAATAACTTTTTAATGATGATAGGAGTGTGATCTGAGAACAACGGATTTCTGAAGTTGGCAATGCTATTAGGGAAATAAGATAACCAATTGGAATTCACAAGAGCACAATCTAATTTCTTTCTTATAAACCAGGAAGAGTTTTGTTTATTGGACCAGGAGAATTGATGTCCAATTTGTTTCAGACTAGTTACTACCAGCTTTCCAACACATTCTCGGAAATCATCCAAAAAGTCTCTAAGGTTGCAATTACCTTAAGCTTCATCCATGGCTTATCAATGTTGCTGCTAAATTGGATCAAATTGCTCCCCAAATCCCTCCTCTAAAACCTGAAATTGCTAGTATAGACAAAGGAGATGAATATAATTGTTTTCTCCTACAAGAAATGTAGTTGAGTATACACAACTTGATCTGTTGTATTAAGGACATCCACTTAAGTAGCTTCCTCTCTATAACACATGATAATTCTTCTATAGTGATGATGTGAATGATTAGAGAACATTTTCCATTGAAGCCCCAAAAGATTGAGCTTGCAAAAATTTCTAGCCTTTATTTTTGTTGCAAAAATTGCTGGCCTGAATTGTGGAAATAAGATTTTGTTCAACCATATGAGTTTCGGGGGCTGTCATATGTTGGACCCCGAATCTTTTTGCAAGCTAAGGCTATTAAATGAGAATTTTGATGATTATTCATGAGTAAAGAAATT
>JANZLH020000392.1:1273080-1286489 GCA_026770325.2 Erythroxylum fimbriatum
GTTTTGAATGATGTTGTAATAGAGAAAGTGAAGTTGGGATAAATTGTAAGTTTTGCATATGGGTAGGAAATTGTGTTCTGGCTTTGAGAGAAAAACTGGTCTAATCTAGGGAGAATTCGACCAAGTTGTCTTCATAGAAGTTGTATCTTGTCCTTTTATCTTTCCAATGATATAAAGTTTGCGATTTTTAGATGTCGGAGTTGAGAGATATGACCGTTTGAGTAGGGGGATGTCGCGCAGGAAGTTTCACCCGAAGGTTACACAGGTTGACCGTGTAAATTCAAACGGGCCGTATTTTTCAGGTGCAGGAGTGTCATTTTCCACCTGAAAGTTACACGGGCTGATTGTGTAAAATCACACAGCCCGTGTAAAATTCACACAGCCCGTGTTTTTCTGGAGCAGGGTGCCATTTTTACCCGAAGGTTACACGGCCTGCCTGTGTTAGTTTACACGGTCCATGTTTTTGACCCCAAAATGACAGAATTTCAATTTTTAATCTTCATGAAAGTTTTAGACCTAGATGTCTACTTTCTAACAGCCCAAAAATGAAGTCAATCAGACAGCTATCATGAGAGGTATGGCGTTTGCGCCAACGTATGTTCAATAGGAATAAGGATATGAACATGTTGGATTCGTTTGACCATAACTTCTTCGTCCGACCTCCGATTGAGGTGATTCTTGAGGTGTTAGATTTCTAACACATTGTTCTATAGTCCCATAAAAATTTAGAGCCATTGGTTTCGAATTCAAGAAGTTTGATTGATAGAAAGTAAGGGGTCAGTTGGGAGAGCATGATTAGGCCATGAATATACTTTGAGTTTTAAGCATATCTTGAGCTATAGAGCTTCGATTGAGATTGTTCTTGTTTCTAAGTAAACTAGAGACTAAGAGTTACCATTATGAAGAATTCAATTGTGATTATTGTGATTCTACTGTGTGGCTTGCCCTTTATGGCTTGAGATGTTATATGAAAGATGATGAGTCGATGTTGGTTAAAGAGATTACAAGGAACGTTCAGTATTTTGTGATTCAGTAAGAGTTGGGTTCTGGAAACGGGACCCAACATTTGTGGTATCAGAGCAAGTGTTGCACTCTAGAAGCAAGCGGGGTCCAACATGGGTGGCATGGTTCAAGCGTTGGGTTCCGAAAACGGGATCCAACAGTTGATTTATGAGTTTAGGATGAAAATGATGAAGTGTGCCGGAATTTGTTAAATGGAATGTTTTTACTGAATAGGCATCTGTATTTTGACTATATCTTGAACTGTAGTTATCCAAATGGGATAATTTTAATTTTAGATTAAACTAGAGACATATGGACATATTTTTCATGAAGGAATCGAATTTTAATTCTATCTCTAAGAATTTCAAATTCTGGCTTGAAGTTGAGTATTGTGTACTGTCACAGTGTGAGAACAGTCCAAAGTAGTTTGTGAATAACTTGTAGAGTACTGAACCGAATTGTATGAACTATAGTTCCTTAGAAACTTAAGACGTATGGGCACATTTGTTTAGAAGAGTGTATTACCTAAATACTTCATTTCCCTTATTAAAATGACCATGAAAAAAATTTTGATTTGAAAATCTGTTTTGAGAAAAGCTAGATTGATGCTTGGATTAAGTAACTAAATGTGTGATATGTATAACGTGATAATTGAGGTTATATCTTAGTGAATGAATTGTTGATATCAAAGTACCAAAGGCATGTGTATAGTGGGAATGAAGATGTTCATATGATAGTAGTTGTGATTTAAAGGAGGTGAGTAATATGTGTTAAGTAAAGGTGAATGAGAATTGGATATTATGAGAGCCTATACTGCTAGAAAAGAAATGACGAGTAATTGAATTATGATATTAGCATAACCAAGTGTTCTTGAGGTGTAAACCTAAGAATAAGCTAGACACATACAAATGATAAGGTTTGATTGATCAAGAGACGTGATTAAGGAAACATACCCAAAATAGTCAAATTGAGCATGCATTATACATGACACGTATACATATGTGTACGATAGAATGTTTATGTGATTGTGCAATTAATAATTTGTGTGTAATGTGTGTATTGCATAATGTTGATATGTAAGATAAAATGTCTGCATCTAGACGTTTCCGAATCATGGAAGTTAATGCTAATCTGGAGTATATTGTAAGTTGACCTAGATGGTCTCATTTTCATTGTTTGTTTTGTTTTAAATTTCTGTATTGAATTACTATTGATATGTGAATGTGATTGTGTTGATTCTGGACATTGAATGTCCGAGGCATTTGATGCATGAAATACATACTAGAAGTGTTCATTAAATGTGAGGACGAAATAAGTGATTCTCAACGTATATATTGAATGCCAGACTAAGGTCCGATGACAAATGTGAATGAGATTGTGATAGTGAATGTGAATGTGTAACATTGAGCACATTTGATTGGCTGAATACATGTGATGCATTCCATTACATGAATTCATGATAATATAAAGACAGTTATGACCAGAGTAACCAGTCTGAAAGAGCTTAAAGCTCCGAATATACACAAGAGCTATAGGCTCAGTTGTTAATGTACCTAATATTCATTAAAAGATATGGGACAATATCTTAAACAAGCCCGGTATCCATAAGGGACATGGGCTAATAAAAAGGCACTCGATATGACAATAACAATTGGAAGTGAGTCTCATGTGCATTGAATATATAATTGATATGTATGTTTAAAATGATCGAAATGAATTGTTTGACTACTTTGAATGTGAAATGTGAAAATTGTAAGAAAAAGATTTTTGTGATGCTACATGATAATAAATGAAATGATGTGAAATATGTGATTGTATGAGTTGATGTGTTATGTGCTCGATGGCTCACTCACTGAGTTCGCAAAAGTAAACCCAAAATTTGCTACATTTTTCAGGCTTAGAGAAGATCTCCAGTTAGACAAATTGGAATCTAGCCACTATATTCGAGTAAGAGATAAAGGTCAAGATCAGTTCGCATCTATATTTGTATTTCATTATTTTGTATCAAAATATGTATTCTGCAATTATTGTACAACAATTATGCAAATTGAAAAGTGTAATAACATTATGTCTAAAAGTGTTTTGTATTTATAATGGGCCCAAGTGACTATTGAAATTTTGATGATATGTATAATGGTTGTACCATTTGCAACTGAAATTGTTTTTGAATAAAATGAGCCGAAAAGGTTTATTGATTTCCTAAATATGCATGTGATGCTTGAAAGTTTTGTATTGAGTTCGATTGCTTCACCGTCCTAGCACACCACCCTTGTGGAGTGTATTTCCGAATACCGTCGATATGTTCAGGAATATGCACTATGAGAGTGGGGTGCTACACATAAAATATGTATTTTTAACTCAAAATAAACACAAAAGCACATACAAGATTATGAAAACATACACACAACTTGACCTTTAAAAACATACAAACATGTTATATTTGAAGTTAATAGTTCAATAATCATTGTTACCAATTGCTAGTGACATGAAACCTGTGAAATAAGTTATGTAAAACATCATGAACAAATAAAGCTTAAAAAACTTCTCAACAATCACATAATATAGGCATGCAAGTGAACTTCATGAATTTATATAGATAATTCCTTAATAAAGTTCAAGGCTTAAGCACTTGAGATCTAAGAAATTCTCATGTTTCTTAACTTAAACACCGTAGGGGTATATACATTAATTTTGATGTTTCTTACCCAAATATCAAGAAATCCATTAATTGTTGTATTTTCATAACTATAATCCATTTTATATGATTACATAATTTAACTATGAACTCACAACTACAACCTATTTTGTGATTAAGTAATTAAACCATAAATTCACAACTATACCTATTTTATATGATTACATAATTCAACCACAAACTCATAACTATAACCTATTTTGTGTAATTAAATAATTCAACCACAAACTCACAACTATAACCCATTTTGTGTAGTTACATAATTCAACCATAAACTCACAACTATAACCCATTTTGTGAAACCACATAGTGCTTAAACAACAGTGCAAAGTTAGATATTTTATTCCTAAGAACAATTCAATTGTAGTATAAA
Organism: Erythroxylum fimbriatum; assembly: GCA_026770325.2. Lineage (NCBI taxonomy): Eukaryota > Viridiplantae > Streptophyta > Magnoliopsida > Malpighiales > Erythroxylaceae > Erythroxylum > Erythroxylum fimbriatum. Next base: position 1,277,151 of record JANZLH020000392.1, read on the forward strand.
ATAATTCCATCTTTGACAAAGTTCTCTAACCAAGTCCTATTGGTCTTCTATAGGCATTAAGTGTATTGAGAATCTTTTTGTCTTAATCTGGTAAGCACATCAACATATTAGATTGTTGACTCCAACATCTTGAAGGTTGAATTCCATCTAGTTGGACAATCCAAAACTAACTTCTTTGTACACAAAATTCATAGTTGTTATGCAGCTTCTTCAAATCTCTCAACTCTTTTAGGTGTAGCACTCCAGTATACTATACTATTCCAAATCGAAGACATTGCTTCCTTTATCATATCCAAACCATCCTTCATAATCAAATTCAGAATATGTGGAAACAGCACATATGGAATAACCTTTCACCAATCAATAAGCTCCCAATTTGTATCTTATTCTTCAAATTTTCAATCAAGCATCATTCATGTTATAATTGCCTACTATTATGGTGGAAAATTCGGTGTTGATATTATAATCTATTAAGTAGTCTCCCAACATGGTTGCCAACCTTTTTCTTGTATGTGGTGCTGACACATAAATGAACTTATCATGTACAAATATGACTAACATCAATCATAAAATAATGAAAAAAGTAAATGATAACAATATTAAAGCATATAAATTACCTCAAAAGCTGTTTGCTTAGAGTCCTATCATTGTCAACATAATATGTTGTCATTCTGGTTGTCCACATGTCTATTGTAATAGCAATTCATCCTTCATTACTCAGGAATGTTCTTAAAATTTCCTTTTCCTTATCCTTTTATATCTTCATAATGTCCTTCTGTAATGTATTCTGAGTTGGAACCTTGAAGGTTGGTTACAGCAAATTGCAGAACATCCTAAATATTTTGTTATCAACTTTAGATAGTGGATTTTTATCACCAATTACAATAGAAGCAATCAAAAATCTTGACATGTTGCTATCATAAGATGTTGCAATCATTTCATCATTCCCTCTCATAAGGTTAAGGGTCAAAAATGTTTCACCTCCTAATATCGACCATTTTTTTTACTACACGAATCCACATATCTCTTTAAATGAGAGGTTCCACCATTTGAACTCCTAGCCATCATCTTCTGACAATACTTACATTCAGCTTTTTATACTTTCCCCATTGATCTAAAGTGATTCCAAACTTTACTTTTTAATTGACTCGAAGTTGGAAATCTATCTTCATTTGGTATGGGATTACAAGTTTCCATTTAAGTTTCTAACGTCACATTACGACTCTCCACTGAAGGAATATGCTCATCCATCTAAAAAAATCAACATATAAATATATATATTATTCATAATCACAATTGATAATTCATAAACGAGAGAGAGAATATGAGAACATAAATCATAATCATAGATTTAATGTTTATCAATTATCACTTATCAGTTAACAATGACTTACACAGTAAGGAATTTTTAGCTTATTGAATTAAAAAATAAAATAAAAATAAAGTAAGTGTTTTGCTTACAAAAAAAGTGATCATGTAAGTCATTGTTAACTGATAAGTCATAATTGATAACCTTTAAACTCATCGTTATGATTTATGTTCTCATATTCTCTCCGATGTTTATGATTGTCAATTATGATTATGATTATAAATAACATATATATTTATATGTTGATTGTTTTAGAAGCATGTATGTGACCTTGAAAGTCACTGTTAACTAATAAGTGACAATTAAAGAACTTTAACTCACATGCATATGATCGTGTTAGTCACTGAGATTGTGTCACATAACACATAGGGGTATATATATGTTTTTATGGACTTGCACGGTCACATACACGCCACTGGGTATTTTTACGGACTTACTTGGTTACATACACGGGCATGTATGTGACTATGTAAGTTTGCAAAACCCGCAGTGACTTACACAGTCATATACACACCCGTGTATATGACAATGTAAGTCTGCAAAACTTACTGTGGCTTAAACAGTCATATACACGTGTGTATGTGATCTTGTAAGTCTACATAAATACCTCCTCGATGAAAACAATCTCAAAAATTTTAGTATTTCACAAATTTAACCTTCAATCAAAACTCGTGTATATGACACTGTAAGTCTACAAAACTCACAGTGGCTTACACGGTCACATACACATGTGTGTATGTGATCTTGCAAGTCTACAAAAAATACCTCCTTGACGATAACAATCTCAGAAATTTCAGTATTTCACAAATTTAATCTTCAATCAAAACCAGAATAAGGCAAAAGAAATTTACCTTGGTGGGTGGGTGGAGAAGAAGCTAAAAACACGACGATGGGGTAGGGGCGAAGCAAGGCAGTAAGGTGAAAGGGTGGCTAGAGGGGTAGCAAGGCGACCGACACTACAAAGGGGTGAGTAAAAACTGACGACGTGTGAGAGAGAGTGAAGTGCAGGGATTAAGGAAGAAAGATTAACATAGGGTCCAACGATGTCATTTTATGTCTCACAAAATAAAATGACGTCATTCATTTCGTCTAAGAAATGTGAAAGTCATAGTTAAAACTGACCTCAAAATGACATCATTTTGCTTTACATCATTTAGTTCTTATGCTTGAGCCTGAGCTCGAGCTCGAGGTCTAATTAACCCAAGCCTAACCTATTGACCTCGGACCAGGTTAGATCGGGCCCAAATACTGCCCTTGATTAGCATCTTACAACTAGTAAGGCAAAGCCAAGACCACTCACCTTTTAGTGGATGCTTTACAAAACCCTAAAAGGATTGTTTCCCACTGTATCAAATGACCGCGAAAGAGACAAACGTGTAGTGGAAATTAAAGGCAATTTCCAGGCCACTTGCTTCTATTGGTGGGTCTATCGAAGCACTAACCTCCCTCAAACCCAATTCCATCCCCTTCTAATTATATGCTATGAAGAAACTGGTAACTTAAAAACAGTCTAACCCCACTCAATTATTTGCGACTCATATTGCTAACCTATGACTTTAATAATGTTGAAAGAATAGTAGCATTATGTGGAATTTAGTGCATGCTCGAAATTGGAAAATGTTCAAAGCATTGAATGCATATTATTGGATATGAGCTAAGCTATCATCCAATAAAATTGGATTACCATTATCCGAGGAAATATCAATGCATCTGATTTATCTAACACATATAAACCTCCCACTTCTTTTCCACAATGACATCTAGTCATGAATTCATATTTTCGTATTATCACAGAATTTTCAAGCGTAATCATGTTTCATTTGTCTGTTCTCAGTCCATTTTCATGATGGCGCCTATGGGAGAACTTATGTTGGGCCTTTTTCAATGTGGAAAATGAAGAGACGCGGTCGGTGAAAAGTGAACCGTACCCAAAACGGGAAGACTTTAAAGTGTTGGAAAATCCTCGGTGGTTTATATCATTGTAAGTGTGTATAAAAATAAATGTGAGTGTTTACATATCATCGAATTTTGTGTTGTCACGCTTCGTCCAACATTAATTGATTTCAATAATTAAGTTTAAGGGTCAACAAGTGGAATGGGAACTGTTTGAAGTTGAACTGTGAGTGTCGAAGTCTTTTTCTTCCTCTACCAGGATTCAAAGTCAATGCAGTGACGCGATACATTTGTTTGAACTGTTTTAGTACTACGACGAAGACTCACGTATCATGAAACTCAACTTCAGTCTCAAATTTTATGTTAAAAAATATATAATTAAAATTTGAAATAAAATTATTATTAAATTAATATAAAATTGATTTGTGATAAATAACATTGAATTGATTCTCCAATAATATGATTTTAGATTGAGGATGAATTAAATAAAAGTATATATATAACAACTGAAGATGAAAAATATCGTCAGTGATACTTAATCGTTTCTATCGTCAGTGATACTTAATCGTTTCTATGTATTCTTTTCACTTAATCATTTCTAATAAGGGTATAATAGGCACAAACTTTTTTATTTAGGACTATGCATGATTCTTTGAATTTCAGGAAAATGAACCATGTGTTGGTTTCAAAACCAGAATTTAACCAAAACATATAATAGAAAAGAGACAATTTATTGACGAGTTGCACTTTATATTGAAGGCTTAAATATATAAGCAATGAAATAACAAACTTAGCTAATATTTTAGTAAATATTAACCAAAAAAATTAAAATTTAAAAGTTTAAATCCTAACAGAAAAGAACTTTATCTTAATAGATAAAATTTTATCCTCTAACAGATAACAAATCTTATCCTTACGACTCTATTTTACTACTCCAAAATTTTATCTTTAAACAAAGATTACATTTTGTAAGACTTTTTGAATTTGACGATGTACTTACCATAACCTTTCAATGATTTGAGCACATTTCTTCACAATTTTTTTTCTCTGGAGCACTTCTCTCCAATCTTCTTAATATATAGGACACTTCTGTCTATTCTTCAACATAAACACTTTTCTAATCATGTATCTCCATAGAATACTTCTCTCTATGATGCATCTTGGTGTACTTCTCACTAATTAGAAGAGGTTTTCTTTTTCAATCACTTGCATTATGTTTGCCTGTTCTTCATTGTTAAATTTGCAATCTTTTTTCAAATGTCCAAATCATTTACACCTAAAGCATCGATGACATATGGCTAACCATGATTTCTTAAGAAGTTCACTATGATCTAACCTTAATGCACTAGGTTCCTTTATGAGTTTCCCCTAGATAGCTGTACGTGACTTCAACAACATCTTATTAGCTCAAGAAGTATAAGGAGACCAGTTGAATAAGGTTCCTAAAAATGGAGACATGCTTAATAGCCTCATTGTTACAAATTTGTCTAATCTAAGATTTGAAGGAGCCCACTTTGCATAGTCCAATAAGTAAGATTTGGTTTTTCGTTGTCGTTTTAAAAAAAGAAGAAACATCCGGTTAAAACTTGTTTGGTCGAGGATATTGCAATTTTTCGTTTTCAAAAATAAGAAAACCGCAACGACTTTGCAAAAACGAGAAAATGACGTTTCTGTACGTTTTTAAAACAAGTTTTCTGTTTTCGTATATTTTTAAAACAGGTTTTCATAGTTCATGTTTCCTGTGCCGCCGACTCTGCATCTTCAGCCTCTTCCTCTGTTAAAAAAGTCTTGCAGCCTCTTCCTCTGTTAAAAAAGTCTTGCATATAGAAATCAACTTCATCGTCTTTTGCATCTTCTGCTATCTTTTGCAGCTCATCACATCACACAATTTTCAGGTTTGTTTTCTTATGTGGTTATTTGTATTTTCTAAATCGTTGGTCGACTATTATTTGTGTTGTTTTCGTATGTGGTTATCTGGACTGGTGATGATGTGCTACTGCCACTACCAAATCTCCTCTTACACCTCTCTCTCCGACCTAAAACCTTTCGGAAATTCCCTCCTTGACACTGCACCAAAACTCTCGCACTTTCCTCCCCTCCCAGAGATTCTTGAAGCTCCTTCTCATCAGTAACTACGTTTCTCTCTATATTTAGAAGCCAACTTTTGCTTATCGGAGACGTTATGACTATGAGATATATTAAGGCCAGGGCAGCCGTTGCTGGAGTCGGTCTCTCTAATCTCGATCTTGATTCTATTCAACTCCCTCCTGGTGAAGATTTCGATATTATTAGTGACGATGAAGATGTTTATCAAGAGGAGCAGTTGGATGTCGACACTGGTTTTGGAAACAATGTTGTTGTCGATCATATACCAATTGTTGCAAGAGAAAAAAATTCATGCATTAAATGCATTTACGTGCCTTGCATGCAAATCTTCAGATGTATGGCATTTTTTATTGAATGAAAAGTACTGAACTTGTTTGTCTACATTCATCTTTAAAATAAACAAATACTCATGCATTAAATGTAACTGTTGAAGCATTAAATGCATTTACCTTTTGTGCAAGTGTGTATGGCGTTTTTTATTGAATGAAAAGCAATGAATTTGTTATCTAGATTCATCTTTAAAATAAACAAATGTTCTTGCATTACGTTGGAGCATTTAATGCATTTACCCTTTCATGCAAGTCTTCACGTGGATGGTGTTTGTTATTGAATGAAAAGCATTGGATTCTTTAAAAATATAATGTATTAGATTATAATTATTACACATAACAGTATAATTACAAAAAAAAAGAAATATGATAATAAAACTAAACATGTTTTTGTTTTCAGTTTTTTATTAGAAATCTCAACCAAACAGGTTTTTGTTTTCAGTTTTTGTATTACAATTCTCAACCAAACAGGTTTTTCGTTTTTTAAGGAAAAAAACAGAAACCAAAAATAGAAAACAAAAACCAAAAATAACAACAGAAAAACATAAGTGGAGCCAAACAGTCCCAAAATTTTTAAACAACATGCCTTATTTCCATACTCCTTTATGTTCACTGAAGTAACTACCGGTATATGGAAACGTAAAATTAATACTCCTTTTAGATTTAGCAACATCCTTTCAAACTTGAAGGGGTTTGAAGTAGCATTAATGAAAAGACTTAGAATTAAATTTTAAAATTCTATAAGTGTGTTTTCTAAACTCAAAGTTATTAAGGGAGAGATGAAGAAGCTTCAATAAGATGAAGTCAAAGACAATAACTCTTCCATCTATACAACAAAAGGGGCTTTATTAGTAATTTAAAATGAATTGTTTTCTAGACTAAATGATATAAACCTGAGGGCAACTATCTTTAAATGTACATAGACTCTAAAGAATCACAACTCGCTATTAGATAAAAAAACTATAATGAATTAGCTAAAAGATGGAGATAAGAACTTTAGTTTCTTCTATAATGTTATCTTGAGTAGAAGGAATTCGAATAAAATTTGCGCTGTATTAAGCAATTCTAGTGAAACTATTAGGGAGTAAGAGATGTTAAAGACTTTGGCCATCAACCATTGCAATGACACTCTGGGGAGATCTAATAATCTCTCTTCTTTTGAAAATGTCTTAAAGGAATTTATTCCTAACTCTCTCACCCAACAATTTAGGGAGATGCTTTCTAAATCTTTCAATGTTTAAGTTATTAAACAAGCTCTCTTTGAGCTAAAACCAAACAAAGATCCCAATTCTGATCGAAGGAATGCTCACTTCTTCTAGAAAACTTAGCATTTAATAGGCGATATGATCGCTACAATTATCTTGAATTTTTTTACAATTAAAGAATGTTTAAAAAGTTGAAAAGATCATATTTATACCATCCTAAAAAACAAATGCTAGTTCTTAACGTGATTTCACACCTATCTTATACTATAATATCTTATATAAGATCATCTAAAAAATGATTCCTAAGAGCCTAAAGGAGGTTCTAAAGTTAATCATTAGCCTAATCCAAGACGCCTTTATTCAAGGAAGAAATACAGGTGATAATTTGATGCTAGCTTAAGAATTATTTAAAAGTTATAAGAGCCAAAAGTAAGTTATAAACTTTGTAATAAAAATTGACTTTGAAAAAGTATTTGATTTAGTAAATTAGAGATTTGTCATAGATTTTCCTAATTCTTTTGAATTCCTAGCAATTATATAACCTAGATTAAGCAATGTATCCCCCTAGTCTCATTTACAATCTTAATGAATAGAGAACCAACATCATATCTTAAAGGAATAAAGGGGCTTGCAGTAGGTGATCCACTCTTATCTTACTTATTTTCTTTGTTTATTGAGGTCCTAAATAGATTGCTGACTTATAGGATTTTTAAAAAGCAAAGCTTTCAAGTTTCATCATAAATATAAAATTTTGGGTATTTCATTGTTCCTTTATAAATGATTTATTACTATTATTGGAGTTAAGGCTAACTTAGCAAACCGGATCCTATACTCCACGAAATTTTTTAAACAAAGGTCAAGGCTCTTTGTTAATAAAAGCATGAGTAATATATACATGTCTACTGATTCTCATGGCATTATAGATAATCTCTTAAGCATTTCAGGCCTTACTCTCTAGGAGTTACTTTTTAAATCTTTAGGAATCGTAATTTCATATAATAGAATCTCTTATAGGGAGTGTTAGCCTTTATTTGATTCTAGTCACATCCATTATAGTGACAAGTTTCTCTCTCTTGCGAACAAACTTTAACTTCAGTTGTTCTAAACAACCTCCGTGTCTTTTGGAGTATCATTTATACTTTCCTTTAAACATAATCAAAAAATTGGAGAGAATTTTACAGAATTTTCTATTATTAAGGAAGCTAATGATTGCTTCAGGTGTTGAGGTAAAGTTATTGGAAATTTGCTTTCCAAAACAGGAGGGTGGTTTAGGAATTAAACTGATGAGAACTACCAAAAAGATGCTTTTGGCCAAGAAGATGTAGACATTGTTTACTAACTTTAAATTCATTTAGGTTAAATTGGAACATCCTTATATTTTGAAGGATTGTTATTTATGGAGGTTAAAGGCAAAATCAAGTAACTCCTAGACTATCAACAAAATCTTATAGATGAGAGACACTATTGCTTAGGAAATTAAAGTGAGGATAGGTAATAGGAGGAATACTTAGTTCTGGTTTGATAATTGAAATGATTTAGGACCTTGACATAGATTATAAGGATTAGATAGCTTAAGGCAACATATCCCTCTACCAATAAAGGTCAAAGGCATCATCTTTAAAAAGGGAGTGGTATTGCAAACATAGATGATTTGATTTGATAATAAATTCAATACTAAGTTATAGACCAAAAACTGAGGAGGAAGAAAAATTCATATAGAGGAGGCATAGCTCCCAATGTTTCATAAATAGATCCTAGCTAACTATGATCATGATTCTAGATAATAGAGTATCTTACTGGATGTTAGTTTGGGTCATAAATAATTCTTCTAAAACTTCTTTCACACTTTGGTTGGAAATTATAGGTAGACTTTAAACTATGGACATAGTAGAAGACATTGCTTTACTTAACTCTCCTTGTAAGTTTTGTAATCAAATTCCAAAAACTCAAGAACACTTCTTGCTAGATTGCAATTTCGTTAAACTCTTCTAGTATATAGCTTGGAACAAGTGTAGAATAAATAATTTTGGTAACAACTGACCATAATTCCTACTTTGAATTGAGCGAATAAGGTTTACTCCTAAAGAAAACTCAACTACCTTCAAATTAATGCTAAGTTGTAATGTATCTGCATTATGGTGTGAAAGAAATAAAAGACCTTTCTAGATTCTATGAAGACAGATTTGAGTGGCTTAAGGAGCATATAATAACAAAAGGAATATTATAAAACATAAGTGTTAAAATCAATGTTATGAATACCGTATTGGGCTCGGTACCGGAATAAGCTCTGGAATGGAACAGTACCAGTACCAGTACCAGGTACTGTTTCGAATTTTTTTTTTAATTTATAAAATAGTCCGTAAAATTTTTAAAAATTGCAAAATAGTCCATATTGATATATTATACAGTTGTACTGTATACTTTACTAGTTTACTGT
>JANZLH020000392.1:1302327-1313023 GCA_026770325.2 Erythroxylum fimbriatum
AATAATAATAATAATAATAATAATAATAAGAAGAAGAAGAAGAAGAAGAAGAAGAAGAAGAAGAAGAAGAAGAAGAATAATAATAATAATAAGGATATTTTGGTCTTTTGTTGATTATTCCTTTATTATTCCAAGTTTTTATCTTCAAATTAAATATCCAAATTTTTATCTTCAAATTATTCCAAGTTTTTATCTTCAAATTAATATCTTCAAATTAAATATTAACAGCTAATATAATCAGCTGATTGCCAAACAGGGCCATAGTAAAAACTTCATTGGTTAATTCATAATCAACCATAAACTTGTATAAATAGAAATAATGCAGAAACAAACATACTTTCTTATTCATTTATGTTCAAATAATTAGTTAAAAACTTTGAATAAACTTAAATAAAATACTTAAATTTTAGATTGTTTTATATGGAAGTTTTTAGAAATGTAAATAAAATCTTTTTATACCTTTTTAATGTAAGAATCTTTTAAGAGAGTTAGAGAAAATTAAATATATATAACTTTTCCATATTTAATAAACATATGATTTACTCTAATAACATGTCATTTGATTTATTTGATTTCAACTCGCTTAATTATATTATTTCTTAGACTACTTTATTTTCTTGATATCAATCAAATTTCAAAATTTTAATCTTATTTTTAAATAATAATTAATAAATGTTCAACGAAAAATTTCTAACCTAACATGATCAAAATATGAAAATATCTATATACAATGAACTGTCCGGTCTCCTTGTCATGATTTGGATTGTCTTGTAATTTTAAGAAACAGCCAGGCGTCAGAACCAGACATATCTGCATATGGGATCTTTCTTCAACTTCAGAACGTCTATCCATAGATTGTGTGACATTCATGGATATGACAGCATGTCGTTGGCCCTGGCCACAGCAACAAAATCTGTATACGACCTTTTTTCATTGTCGTGGGAGTTGTTGACCTTTACCATATTTTTTTTTCTCCAAACTAAACTTAAAAGAATTCTTTAGTTCCACACAAGCCTAGCTTTGTTTATACCTAAACGGCTGCTATTCACTTTGAGCGTTGTGCTATATCTATATAGCCAAGTGAAGGTAGGGGATAAGACAAATAACAGGCTACGGATTTTCAGAATGGTGTGAGTATAGAATTTTCTATTCTCTTGAAAAGTGAGAACCCCTAAATAGAAACAGAAAGAAAAACGAGTTTTTGGCCTAACCTTTGCCTGTTGAGGAACTGAGGAACAAGCAAGTAAGAACAACTATAACAATAGAATTGTGTATAGCAAAATATCATTCACATGCCTCGGTCAATGCATGATAGTCTGAAGGAATCCTTGGGAAAAGAGCATGATTCACTTTGTCAACGCAGGTTGGTTTTCGCTAAACAAAAGGAAGTTTTAGTGGCAAATAGCTTACTCCCTGAGGCCAATGTTATATGCATTTTTGCAATTAGATTGTATCCCCATTTTAGCATAATCAAAGTAGAATGTGTAATTTCTATTATTACTGAAAAAAAAAAAATCTCGCGAAGGATCTTAGGAGGGTCTCAACTATAGGAAAATACCTTTAAGTCATCCACCCCGGACTAATTCCTGCTCGAGCCGAGTAGGTCCTTTGGGGAAGCAAAATTCTAGTCCCAAGTTTTAAGCGGTTGCATACATGAGAGCGGTTCAAACCCGCAACCTCACTTAAGCCAAAAGAGCCTTTACCAACTCACTTGGCCCTGAAATTATTATTACTGAAAATTCTAGATGAGCTAGAACGAGATAATAAAGTTGTATCTCAATTATAAATTCATTGGGTTCTATCTAGAAGTTATGATCTTGATTTACTCTGTTTTGATAAATCCTTGACATAGATTGCGTCTTCATGTATATGTGGTCAAGAGAAAAGTAATAGCAGCCTTTTTTAAAATTTAATTTTTAATCAAAATCTATTTCAATAATAACAGTTTTTATCTATTTTCCATGTAGGATTGGACGCTAAACTTTATTTCATTCTAGCTACATGTCAATATACATGGAGTGATACTGTTGGCGCTCACAACTTGAATGCATATGTCAATGGCAATTCACTACGCTTTTACACCATGTATCTATCCCCTGTATTGAGGAACGGTGTTTGTTTCAAAGTCAAATCATCTCAACGGTATCTGTTAAGAACTTACTTCATTCAATAAAAAAGATGGATAAGAGCTGCTTAAAGATCTGAACTTTACTAAAAATTCATAGGCTTGACAACTATTGAGTTACATGATTCTAAAATTAATCTAATTTAGAGTATAATGATTGGAGCAATTTCAAAACCAAGTTTCCGTTAACCTTTTATGTTTGCTTAGTAGTACCCATCTAGAAGTTCTCTTGGAAAGGTATGAACTTGATTAATGTATTTACATTTCTTAAGCTCATAAGACTCTACTTATTGATTAGACTCCATGTGATCATTTATTATGTAAAAGCTACGTCTTTTATAGAGTCAATATTAAAGTTTAATGTTTAAGATCACCAAATCCTCAAAATTCAAGATGAAACAGTGGAGGGTTCACTAGAGGGGACATGAACTTTTTTCTCTTCTTCCAAGTGGTTGTTTGGTTCTATCACTTTAGACAACATAACAGAACCAAGTACCAAAATCCATGAAATAAAGTTGGAAAGCAAAGAATGTCGCTTCCCAGGCACATTTGTCAACTTAGTACTACGTTGCAAAGTGAAAAAAACAGAAAAAGGCTGCCATGCAACCATCTAAACTTTGTGACTTTCTCCTTCCTTTTCTTGTCCTGTCCCGTCCAGTGCTAACAGAAAGCCAAAGGAAAATGCAGTTCTTCTGGTACTGAATATGACAAAGAGAGTTTCACTTTTCCAGATAGTGTTATTTGCATTTGTAAGTAAATAGTCATTGGAATTGATGCATGGGATTCAAGTCAAACTAGATGATCCAAGGGTCCTTGTTTCGAAGTCATCTTGCAGACACTCTTACAAAAGATAAAAATGGTTTTTTCTTTTACTCAATAGCTAATCAGATCTCAACTTATTTATTTGTTGCCCTGCTCGTGGTGGTAAATTAAATGCCCTGCTTTTGAAAACTCACCTTCTGGCACTGGACATATCATTTATTTATTTATTCAAGTCTTATGCTGAGTTCCCTCTATCTGTCTATTTGACCTGCAGCTGCAGGTTGTTATTAATAGTAAACAGAAATTTGAGGCAAACTTCAGTACCCGTCATAAGGCATGTTACACACCCCACATGATTCTTGGTTTAAAAATAACTTCTGTGGATTCTTCATTGGAGCTTGATTTGTTCCTCATGTCAGATGAGATTCTTGAGGTCTCATATCCAAGCTTGAAGGTTCAGTCTTGGTGAGTTCACTCCATTTTCACCTAAGAAAGCATGGACCGGGTTTTCTTTCAGAACAAGGAAACCACTTCTCTTTCTCCATCACAGCAACCATACTTACTTTCTCAGCCACCTCCTCAAACAAAACTTGATTCAGATGGTTTCAACTTTAGCAACAAGGTTAGTCCTAGTATATTGCTTATAATCATTATTCTTGCTATTATTTTCTTCATTTCTGGTTTGCTGCACCTCTTAGTGAGGTTTCTGCTAAGACCCCCTATTAGAAATCCTGATGATATGGACAACGCGACTGCCCTTCAAGGCCAGTTGCAGCAACTCTTTCACCTCCATGACGCTGGTGTTGATCAATCATTTATCGATACTCTACCAGTTTTCCAGTATAAAGCCATAATAGGATTGAAGAACCCTTTTGACTGCGCGGTTTGTTTGTGTGAGTTTGAGCCTGAGGATAACCTCAGATTGCTGCCAAAATGTAGCCATGCCTTTCACACGGAGTGCATAGACACATGGCTACTGTCTCACTCCACTTGTCCTCTTTGTAGAGGTAGCTTGGTCCCCGATTTCTCTCCTAACAATGGCTGTTCTCCCATAGTTCTTGTTCTTGAATCTGGTAGTGAGAGCTCAAGAGAATTTATTAATGACAGAGAGGCCAATGTTGGCCGAACTAATTCAGTGCTGAGAACAAATTCCCATGATGGTTGTCATGGAGACGGCGAATTAGGATCATCGCGAATGGAATATTCGCGCAAATCATGTGAAATATTGGCAAAAGATGATCCGATCCCTCTAACAGTGGTTGATACTAGAGAGACAGTTGTCCCTGTTAAGCTAGGAAAGTTAAGGAATGTGGATACGGGAGAAGGAAGTGGCATCGGCATCGGCATCGGCATCAACAATGTTGACTCGAGAAGGTGCTATTCAATGGGGTCTTTTGAGTATGTATTGGATGAAAATTCGTCATTGCAAGTAGCTATACGGACTCCAGTGAAGAAACAGTCAAGCAAGAAACCTTCTTTGCCATTAACTCCTGGGCACAGGCTAGCCATGTCTGAATGCGATTGTGAATCAAGGCGAGAATTCCTCTGTTTCCAAGGCATTAGAGTTGTTGAATCCAGGACTGATGCCGGCAGTGGAAGCAATGCCATTGATAGTCATAGAAGCAAAAGAGAGAGCTTTTCAATATCCAAGATTTGGCTGAGAGGGAAAAAGGAAAATCAGCAATCGTTGGAGGTCACCTCCAGAAGGGCATTGTCGTTTCGTTTTCCGGAAAATAAGAACATTATTGGTGATGATTCCAAGGCAAAGAATGGGAATGCTGATACATCTGAAATGGGAACTTGCAGGTGGCAAAATGAGAGCGGTGATGAGGAAAATCAGGGTTGCAACAGCTTGGAATCTCAACCCAAAACACCTTCTTTTGCAAGGAGAAGCCTATTTTGGCTGGTTGGAAGGCAAAGCAAGGTTGTTCAGTCACCCAAAGTCTAGCTCCTTTTTTTATTTTTCTGATTCTTTTTTCCAGGGACAATCATGAAATTGGATTTATCTTAAGTTCAGCAGCAGAAGAAGAAGAAAAGAACAGAGATACCGAAAAGCATCTAAAACACCTTCCTTTTTTTTCTCTTGTGTCCAACAAATATTTGTCCTAATCAGAAGTGTTGATGGTGCTAAAAAATAGTAAGACGTTATTGATAAAATTTGGAGCTACTAACACCAATGCTCTTGTTCTGTCACCGTATACTCTATGAATCATCATTGGTGCAATTTCCAGCAGAAACAGTTCAGAAGTGATTGCCATTAACAAGAAAACCGAGTGCTTGAGTTTTAGAAAAACGTGGATTTCCTTGGAAGATTAAAGACCTAATAATCTTTTCATCAATAAAAACAAATCAGAGTCTCATGACAAACAACACATTTTTTTCAATAATTCATGTCTATAGTAAATGCAAGTGCAAGTTTAGCAAAAGCCAGCTGCTCCTCAGTAACACTGGCCGTTTTCGCATTTAATGTGACGTTGTTGGTAGTATCAAGAGAATGGTGTGGAGAGCCATTGTCCTGTTTTATTGGTGACAACTAACCTCATAGCTCGTGTGCTTGTCCTTCTTATCAACACCACTCCAATTTCCTTCAATGCCAAAAGAATTCGTTACTTCTCCCAAAGTATATGTTCTGCTGTGAGAGACATGTTAAGATGGTTATGAGCTATAGAAGCGTTTGTTTTCATATGCTTTCAACATTGTTTTGCCTAATTCCTGCTTTATTATGTGGTGTGGTGTCAATCAACTAGACTGGTCTTAGTTCCGAATCAAGTTTGTGTATCATCTTACCAGTGCCAAAATCAAAAGATTAAAGAGGAATTGTGGAAATGTACTGAGAATGGAGAATGGAGATGGCTGGCGGATACTGCTCAAAATTTTGTGGAATCCTCAAGTTTTTCTTTTTGACGATATTAATTTGAAACCTCATGCTTTTAAATAAAAAGATATATCTTGAAAGGAATTGAAGTATAATAAACGTTTATATACAACACAAGCATGCATCATGCCAACTACATTTAGTCATCTTAGATCACGTCTAGGTTTTCTAGTGAGACACATCATTCCAATTCCACAGGATGACAATTTATTAGGTTGAGGCTCTCCCGGTCCGTAGGTAGGAGAACGGTACTCAAAGCCTTAGTACTGGACCAATTACCGATACCGATCAGTACAGGTCATATAGGCCGATACCCAAAATACTAAAAATCTTGACCAAAAGGACTCCGCATGGCCTGGACGTTGGGCTATCGACGCGTGATAGTCAAAATGGACTCGTTAGAAGTTATCAATATCCTTTCTTCAGCACTTACACCGACTACAGGTATCCGTGATCTCCTTCACCGGACGTGGGAAGTGAAGATCCAGCACGTGTATAGGAAAGAAAATCAGTGTGCGAACAGTCTTGTTGGAAGTTAAACATGATTCATAAATGGGTCATGAGTTAGGAATACCAATAGTTCATGGAGTTACGAATATGAAAAGTTCATGGAATTTGAAGATGAATGGTTGTATAATTTATGAGTATTTTAATTAGTTACTTGTAACAGTTTTTCATTGATGAGAGATGTGTGTATAAATAGAGATATAGTGAGAAGTTTAGATGAACAAGAACAGGGTGAGTTGAAGAACACAGAGGGAAAAAACAGAGTGTTGCGAGAGAGTTTGTGAAATTGTCTCTGTATTGTTTTTCCAGCAAATAAGATTTATTTTCTCCTCCGTACATATTCCTTGTTTGTGTTAGATTTGAGTGTTTCTAAACACGACGATTGTCAACAAAAGTTTGATCGGGTCTGAAGCACTCGGTTTAAGCCCGAAATCAAATTTTATTTGTATTTTTTAATTAAAATAAAAAATATTATCATTTTTATAATTTTTTAGTTTCGAATAGAAAAGACTCTTTACTTGAGTCAAATCCGACCCTAATTAAAAATCTGAAAATGTGAAGAAAATACCTTAATCTAACTCAAAATCCAATCAAACCAGGCCACAGCAAACCCGGGCTAATCTGCCATCTCCTGCTAAAAAATGGAGTAAATTTTCAGTACGTTTCTGGGAATTTTTATATCTGCTAAAATACAAAACTTAATAGTCTATCCATGAGTTCTGGATAGCTTTTTAAAATCTAAAGTTGAAAAGTTGCAGACACATATGCAACAGAAGATGTACACTGATAATTATTGACATGGTGTTTCCTTCCTTATCGATCCAGATGGGAAGACATTCAATTTCTCTGCGAATTCTATCATATGAAGTCTTCTATTTGCAGTGTTAAGGTTACTTTGTACAAGCAAACAGATATCTTACTCGGAGTTTTGATTCAAACTGCTACTTCCATTGATCTCGATCCCTCCTAATTTTCTTGTCACCTATGTACGATATTGATCAAATGGCGTAAATGGGGTTTACTTCAGAATCTGAATCTTCATCATGCATTGATCTGGCTCCGGTAATCCTTGAATGCTTCTGTTTCTTCCTCACTTTTCTTATCCTCCTCGACTTCAAAACATAGTACGTCATAGTACCTAAGATTCCTGTCATGGTCACCGACCCTATTACAGTGACAAGAATTGCGGCCCACCGATGATGTCGACCAACAACTATGTACGATGAAGAGATGAAAGCAACTGTTGTGCAAACAGATGCTAACCACATCAACTTGTTGATTATCTCTATGACCCTTCTCGCTGATTTGGTCTCTCCTCTGACGAGCGTAATCTGTACCACCACAACGGCTAGTGACGTGAAGAGTGCAATGGCGTTGAATATGAAGAAGATCTTAAAGGATGTAGTGTTCACAACCACCGCCGTGCCATTCTCGTCGTCGCCACCGGGAATGGTGAAAATGGCTGCAAATGCAACGGTTGCGAAGAGTACGGCGACCACGGTGACGGAGTTGGTGGCGTTATTAATTCCTTCTCTGTGGAGCCGTTTGAGCTCTTTGGCAATGCCATTCACGTTTCTGTTGGTTTTTCTGGTTTGCTCAAGCTGGATATGGACTTCTTTCTTGATCAGTGTTACAGTGTTTCGAAGCTCATCTCGTGGCTGGTTAAGTTCATTTGCTCTCACAGCTCCACATTGCATCAATGAGCTCCTTATCTCTGCGATTTCTTCTGAAAGTGGAAGTCCTTCGGCTATGTCTAGAGCTGTTTTATGGTCCCTCGTTAGTGCATTAACGTTAGTGTCAGGCAATCTCAGTAACTCATTCACTATCTGCAAGGAATTACGATTGCAGAATGTGACTAATTGTGACTCGTCAACTAAACAAAACACAGAAACAAGTAGATTTGATTACCTCAGCTCTCTTTTTTCTGGTGGCTACGTGTAATGCTGTATTGCCGAACTTGTCAGGAAGCATAACAATGGCTGCATCTGCCTCAAGAAGCAACCTCACCACTTTGCAACTAACTCCTTTCACAGCCATGTGAAGAGAAGTTTGTCCCTTTTTATCAGTCCTACGGGCTAGTTGAGGGTCCATTTCGAGCAATGTTTTTACAATCTCTACATGCCCTTGTCGAGCAGCTAGATGCAGAGCATTTTTTCCATTGGATTTAGATATCTCTAGCAAGCTCGGATCTTTTGATAGTAATTGATGAACTATGGCCGAATGACCCCTCGTAGCAGCTGATGTAAGAGGAGTTGCATTCGATTGAGCAATTGTCTTGGTTAGCGATGGATCATCCTCTAAGAGTACCTTCACAATGTCTGCATAATTGTATTCACTGCTCAAGAACATAACTTTTCAAGAACCTACCAAGCATAAACTACATTGGAATTTCATAAACTACCTAGATGACCTTGACTGGCTGCAATATGCAGAGAATCAAAACCAGAGCGATTCTTGAGAGAAATGGACTCCTTAGTCGAATATGGCAACAGCTCCTTCACAACACCTAAGTGCCCTTTTTCTGCGGCTGTGAACAACGCCGTCTCCCCCAACTCATTCACTTCATTCACCACCGCAGATCGTATCTCATCCACCTTGATGTAAAACAAAAAACAGAACAGCCCATACGGTATGAGAAAAGAAAGAGTTTGTCGCATTGATCATTGTATGTATTTGCATCGGAACAGAGTGAAACAGCTCACCTCAGCATCAAACTCTGAACCACCCTCAAACGTTTTCATGATTTGAGCATCAATTTCACTGAGCATTTGCTTGACGGCTACCAAGTCACCCCGTTGAGCGGCTAAGTGTAGCTCGGTGTCATGGTGACGACCGGTGACCTGCTTCACGTACTTCTTTCTATCCAATCTCTTACTAGAGTTGGAAACAGCCAGACCATTGAAAGAGTGGGACAAAAGCAGAGCCTTACCAGAATTTGATAGCACCAGGCCCTTCCTCGGAGTGGACGCCGGTGACGGCCCAGGTGAGGGTAATGTAGATACCTCCGCGTAAAGGTTAGAGCTTGAGAAAGAGGGTTTCATTATCCCCTTCTTTTGTTCCCTCTCCCCTTCTTCGATTCAACCATTTAAACGTAATGTAAAAGCAAATTAGATCTCATACTCTGTTTTTCTATTCCTAAAGAAACAGAGCAATCTCCGATGGGGAAAAACAGTAATCTCCGATCAGAGAATGGAAAATAACATATACGTGAAAATTAAATTTATGATACAAGATTTTACACATAAATTAACAAAACCAATCATTCATTTCACAACAGAATTGGTACTTTTTCATTATAGAAGATCAATAAACAAAGACATCACATGATAAAAAACATAGTACCTTCTTCTTCGATTTCGAGTCCCATGAAGAGATGTTAAAGATGAATCCTAAATGATTATTTTGGACAATAACATTCTTCGTCACGCGTCTTTTCCAATCATTTTTTTCATTAATCTCGTTCTTCACATATCTTCAGGTTAAAGCGATGGTGATGGATGAAAAAGAAAAGGAATTGGAAATGGGGGGAGTGAGTTTAGCCGGAGAATGGTGGAGGGTAATGAGAGAAGGGGAAATGCGGTGTAAACGCCGACGGGGCTGGCGGTTTGACCACCGGAGCCACCGGGGTGTGATGGAATATCGCCACCCTTGTGTTCTCTTGGTTTTGGTAGTTAGACGATGATAGTGTAAAAGGGCTGTGTTTAACCGTTAAGGTAGTTAGATTGACATGTCACCGTTAAGATTATGGGTGGAACTAAACGTGGGTAATAACTGAAACTAGAAAGAAAACAGAACCAACCTTTAACCACCACCATTGCTTCATTACTAATCCCACAACTCAACCCCTTTTTGTTGCCAAAAAGTAACTTAATCCACCATTGGTTTATGATTAATCCAAACATTGTTCTTACATAATTAACAATAAACATTACTTTATTAAAAAAAACAAGAGATAACATATTAAAAAATATCTAAATCTTTTTCAATTTAATGTCAATTTTTTAAAATTACTAATCTTTTAAAATGAGTACAAATCAAATTAAAACATTATTTTTACCGATGTTTTAAAAATAAGACCAAAAGTTAAAAGTTCAATGAGTATTAAATTGTTATAAAACTAGTTAAAAATTAAATAAAATTAAAGAATTTAAAAAACAGATAAAAATATTGTCTTTACTTATTTAAAAAATTAAAGTTTAATTAAAATTATTAAATAAAAATTAATTATTTTAATTTGGTTTATAAATATTGACCGATTAATTAATAAACTGATCGATTTTTAATAAAAAATTATTAAACTAAATCAAACTAAAAAATTAAAAACGATTAAAAAATTAGTCAATACTATTATACCAGGCAAATCAGTTTATTTTTTAAAAAATGAATTTTTACTAATGTGATTAATAGTTGTCTATTCATGTGAAATT
>JANZLH020000392.1:1349391-1360162 GCA_026770325.2 Erythroxylum fimbriatum
TCTCTCTATTAACGAGTTTTAAGGTTGCAACTCCCTTTGACGAGTTGTGTGGATTACACACGATAGGTACATCCAGGCGGAAGAACAAGGGTAAAAACCCTTTGTTGAGAGAAGAATCTCCAGTTAATCGTCCGGTGACTCGATCCCAGACTCGGGACCGTAACAGCTGGTAAGTCACAGAGACGCCGGCAAGAATGGAGAATCTTCGGGCAACACGAGTTTGGAGGCGGAACCACGTGGGGACAAGGGGAAGGGCCCGATGGAACAGGCCTGGAAGGTTGGGCCAGCTGCAGGGGTCGAACAAGCCCAAGGAGTCCGGTGATACCCTCCAGAGGTCATCGCTCGGCATGTGTCTTCACAGAAGTATGGGTGGCCTAATGCGGCTTCCCAGGAACAGCCGCATGGGTGGGTGCTGCAAGGGCGAGACCGAAGGGAACCATCGGAGGGAGGAGAACGTGAACGTGAGCCACCCGGGGGAGGATGGAGGTACGGTTCCGACGATCAGCCACCTGGGTTCGCACTAACCGGGGAACCTCGGCGTGACTGTCGCTCGAGGAGGGTGGAGATGCCGGTGTTCTACGGGGAAGATCCCGATGGGTGGATTTATCGGGTAGAGCATTTCTTCTCAGTGGGACGCTTCAACGAGAGGGAGAAAATGGAGCTAGTATCGATGAGCATGGAGAAGAAGGCCTTGTCGAGGTTTAGGTGGGTGGAAGGCCGACGTCCGATCAGATCGTGGGACGAATGTAAGGGCCTTCTAGTGGAAAAATTCAGACCCATTCAGGAGGGCTCTCTGTGTCAGCGACTGTTGGCCATCCAACAATCGGGCTCCGTTACCTGGCTTGCCAGATGAAGTGCTGGAGAGTACGTTCTTGAATGGACTGTCGAAGGAGATCAGAGTGGAGCTTCTAATAGCTAATCCCAGAAGTTTGGGTCGAATGATGTCGTTGGCTCAACAGATTGAAGAAAAAAATAAAATACTGGGGCAAAACAAAGTTATCTGGGGTAATGGGACAATCGGCTATGGTGGGCACAAGGGGTGGGAAATAG
Organism: Erythroxylum fimbriatum; assembly: GCA_026770325.2. Classification (NCBI taxonomy): domain Eukaryota; kingdom Viridiplantae; phylum Streptophyta; class Magnoliopsida; order Malpighiales; family Erythroxylaceae; genus Erythroxylum; species Erythroxylum fimbriatum. The sequence continues at coordinate 1,350,442 of JANZLH020000392.1, forward strand.
CTGGAGAGCCGGAGAAGGGTGGGGCTAAAGCAGGCTGGACCACTGTCACAGACAAAGGAGAGGCAAATTTTAAGCGTTTAACCTTTAATGAGCTACAGGAGAAGAAGAGACGGGGTCTATGTTTCAAATGCGACGAAAAATACACCCTCGGCCATCAGTGTAAGATGATAAACCTGAATGTCATTACAGTCCTTGATGAAGAAAAAGAACAGGAGGCGGAGTTGGAAAGAAATGAAGTGGAAGCAAGCTAGACTTTTCGGCTTTCACCTTGAGGACAAGGTGAAACTGATGGGGGGAGTATTGTTAGACCCAGGACACTTAGAATAAAATTTACAGATATAGTAAATATATAAATATACATATATATGAGGAGCTAACCGAATTCTGTTACTCCTAACAGAATTCGGTGTATAAATAAGTAGTAGATGGGAAGAGCAAGGCATTGAATATACTGTGGAGTGTGAGTGAGCTTAAGGCTGGAGGTTTTCTGGTCCTCGAAACCAGATTATAGTTTGTATTCGTTTACGGAAATCTATTGCAAATACAGATTTTCTTTATCTGTTTTCTGGGATTCTATCAAAAGCACGCAATGAGAAAGTAAAAAGTATTCTCTTCCTACTGCCCTGTCATGCAACGCCTCACTACTCCACTTTGCATTCCAGTCTACCCATGCGATTTTTAGATTGCACACCAAGGTTTGAACTTTCAGATTTGATTGCTGTGAGTTGCATTTTTCATGCTGCCTGGATCTCCAGTTGCTTCAAATCATCAATTTTCCTTTCTCACTTCTTTTCTGGCAGTGAAGTGAGAGGAATAGCAGATGAGTCGGACAGGTTCATGATGGATCCTGTTGGATTTGCATCGGAACTGAGAAGAAACTGGTCTGAACCTAGTCACATTGTCTTATTCGAGTCAGAAGGAGAAATTGTTGAAAGATTTTCTGGTTTCACATTCCTTCAAAGAGGTAGGTAAAGGTTAGGCTAACAATTTTCTGTATTCGACATTCACGTCCTTTGCTCTGCATTTGTCATTTTGAATTGTATTGGCAGATAAGAAGGTTCTTCCATGCTCATTTCAAAGTGGATCGTGATTTGCAAGCTTCAGTTGTATATGCCTCCACTATGTAGTGGCAATTATTTATAGCCAGACATTACAGTTGGCTTGCAGCTTTCTTCAGAGTTCTGAGAGGATTAATATGGATAACAACCGAAGTAGGAAATAGACTTGATGCATGCCACTTCGGTTGCTGAAAAGGAGTGTTCTTTACAAGTCCCTCAACATCTTTGAGCTTTCCATTGGCTTATTGGGCCACTTGTCACTTCACTAACTTTTTGGAATTTCAATTATTCCGTCATGCATTCTTGTACGATTTGTACAATCGTTTGGTAGATGTGTTAAACAAGAAGTATTCATTTTTGTTTGAGAAACCATCAATTTTTTTCTTTTTTCCTTTTTAGATCAAAAATTTTCATAATGTTTGGCTCAATCTATCACAAAATAAAGCTTTCTTTTCTTTTATGTTGGTTCTTCTGTAAGGATTGAAAATTAGGTTAAAATAAGGAAACCTGCGTTTTCAAAAATTTAAATACTTATAAAAGGCTTGAAACGATTGGTCATGCTGTCAAAAACGTGAGCTTAAGACCAAACTTCTCTTGAATAAGAGAAATTATTTTATTGGAAAAAGAAAAAGAAGGGCAGAATATGGCATTTATTTTGTATACATGCACGAGTGAAAGAGCATTGATCAGCGTAAGGACGATAAGAAGAAACACGGAAGTGTTTTCTATCAGTGTTTGTCTCCACCAAGGATCTATATTAAGTCCTTTGTTGTTCACATTAGTGTTAGATGAAACATATTCAAGGTGAGGTATCTTCGTGTAAGTTATTTGCGGATGATATTGTTCTAGTGGATGAGATCAAAGAGGGGGTCAATGTTAAATTAAATTACTGAAGAGATGCGTTAGAATCGAAAAGTTTTAGAATTAGTAGGTCTCAGATGAAGTATTTAGAATGTAACTTTTCAGGAAACTAGATGGCACATGAGGTGGAGGTAACAATTGGTACCGACGTCATACTACAAAGGACGGATTTTAAGTATTTCGGGTCTGTCATTCAGAGTGATGTATCCTGCATTATTATTTTATTGTCTCATTTGCATATAAGTCTACCGAAAACAGTCTCTCTATTATGTAAGGATAAGACTGCGTACTATCGAATTTTCCCAAACTCCGCTTCATTGCGAAATTTCAGACTGAGTGAAGATGACGATGATAGACGAGTTAAGTACGACTAACTGAGAATGTGTGAAGACTACATAGGCAAGGGGAACAGGGAATAGATTTAAAGCTGACAACAGTTGTGTGCGTCTGATCAACATCAAACTAAAAAGATGGAAATCGGTGCACTTTTTACATTAACTTTTCAATCTTGATACAGTGAACTCCAGGGAAGCTTTCTGAGAAGTGTCATGCGGTGTCTGCAAGTTGGCCTACTTGACTGATCAACAGGATGCATTCTCTGAATCTCCACCACATTGGGTCTTGGAGAGATCAAGTTCCAATACTTGTGCCTTGCATTACATGCCCATAATGAGCAGTGCATGACCAGCTTATCTATAGACATAGCCCACTGGAGTTGCCAGATCCTCTGGGAAGATATTGTTATGCTTTTAAACAGCTGTTGGTTGTTGGATAAATGAACCCGACTCCACTAGCTGCACCAAGATTAGGTTCCTGCAATGTAAAGCAAAAGATGTTCCAAGGACCACATGTTGCTACAGAAGGATCATGTATGCTATTGAGTACTAAGTTTCCAAGTTTAAACCATTTGTTTTGTTTCTGATCCTAAGACAGTGAAGATGAATAAGAAAACAAATGGTAGACGATAAATTCCTCGAGGCTTGGTATCTCCAAATGTTCCTAAAATTCTAGGTAGTTTTTAAAGAGTGGTATGGTAAGTAAGCATCCTACACAAAAGCAGAGAAAGAGTTCTGAGTTCAGAAACGACATGGTGAATTATCACATCATAGCTAGAAAGGCAGATAAACCAAACTCCGTAAACGTGAATTGAACATGATAAAAAATATATATTCATCTAAGTAAAAATAATCTGGAAAGCATTGGCCATCCAAATGTGGGAAGGCTTAGTTCTTAAGATCAATTATACTGTTGACTTTTTGAGTTACTATGACAAGTTCCGAATGCCTGCCCATAAAACTTGGGGGAACTTAAATCTGCAAGAGAATCATTTCTGACAGACTGAAAAGGACCGCCAGACAACCTTTGGCTGGTCTATATGTTCCCCATATTGCTTTGTAAAATTGTCCTCGAGTGTGCTGTAGCTAAATATAAACCTCCATTGTCAGCTTCAGTTCTATAAACTTCCCAAAACTGCTCTTGACAATTTCTGAGTTTCTCTTAAAGTTTCAATCTCCATGAACAGAAGAAATCTCACCAAGACAAAGAAAATCGGTTGTTTGATAGCAAAAAATAAAGTGAAGCTGGAAATATTTGCAATGCAGTGAAATGTGGCGACTCTGAGGAGGATGATTCCAGGTTGCCAGGAGTTAAAATTATACCAATTTAATGCCACACCATCTTCCCATATTTAAAGCATGCAAGGATCAACCATGTTCACATACGTAGTGTTATTAAGTCCAAAAGGCCCTTTACCTATAGTTCTCAACCACTTTGGTTATTCTGTGGATTCTGTCATTCTGTGTACCTAGCCCTGCTAAAATGACCTATTTTCTATATTTCAAGAAATAATCATTGACCATTTCAATGGGATTGACCTCCTTTTCCGTTATTGGTACGTTTAACCAAAGACTAATATTAGTAATCTTAGGGGATAAAAAGAAGTCTTGTTGCTTCGTATGACTTCTGACTACCTTGTACCATCTTAAGCCTTTCTTTTCAATATCTTATACGTTCCTAAATCAGTTCTTTAAGTGTAAATGGCTTAGCCCCAAGTCCAAATGATGCCCTACTAATCGTGCTTAGTGGGAGATTACCTTCACTGCCATCATTATCATCCTCATTTCGAAATTGAGATTAATTCCTGTTCTTTTACAATATGATTGGTGCTTCTCATTAATACTCCTTCTGCTAGAAAATTGTTAGCCTTATCTTAATCTGATGAGATACCTGGCTTCCTTTCTGAGTTCCTGGAAATTTTGTAACTAGTACCTTAAGCCATAAGTATATTGAACAGATCATACTATATTCACTTATTAACAAAAAGTTACGATATGATACATTATAATTACATAATTAAAGTACACACTGATAAGCAAATGTATGCAGTACATGGGAGCTGAGTGGATTCATTTCTTGTAAAATGGAAGATCATATTTATTCAAGGAACTAGAGAGCGTGAGCATATGACTAATGGTTGTGGCCCATGTCTTGTAGAAATGATAATCATCACCCATGTCCAGCTTGATGACACCCTGATTTGTGGTTAACACAATCAGATAGCATGTATCAGCCTCTGAATCTGAATCTTTGTACAACTCAGCATGCATGTCCAGTATTATACCTACACCAAAATTCATAATTAGACGCGACTTGATTTCTGTCCTCGCCTTGATTCATCAAAATTAACTTCAACAGCAGTAACTTACTTTCCTTCTTGCTTTTCAAAAGGTTGAGCTTCCTCATTCTAAGTATAACCTGTAAAGTTAAAATCAAGTTTCAAAGATCTTTCCTCACCTCAGTTCACTGAAATTGGCCACATAACATGGCAAAATATTCATAGGGGAAATTAATTAGTGTGTAGCTTAGTCTAACCTTGGCTTGGCTGTTCAGGATGATAGACACTGATCTCACTCTAAAATTTCCTGTTTGCATGAGGAAAATTTATGACAAGCAGACATGACAGGAACAAAGTTAGAAGCACGAAACCAAAGGGCGACGAATGTTGTTAGCAGATGTTTGGAACCTTGGGCTCATCATCTATTATGCATGTTTTACATACCATCTGGGGTTTCAACATGGAGCTCCGCACCATTGGCAAGGATAGACCTACATTCCTCCAAGTTGAAGTCCAAGTCTTCGTTGTCCTGATCAATAGGAAGCACCGGTGCACTTCCATTTAACCTGTTCTTGCATTCTGTTCTTGCTTTAAGTGTGGCAGCTCCTCTCAAAGCTGCTTGTTAAAACATAACATACACAATTAGCTGAAGCAATTCACTTGGCATATGATTCATGGGCTTTATTCACTTGGTAAACTTAAAGATTTCAGCAAAGGGTGAGGTCATGACCCTACTACTGTCACTTTTCTCATCTCAGAACCAACTATGGTCGTTAAAGGAGCTATTTTATTAGGAGGCATCATTTGAAACAACATAGGAGCCATTCGACAGGCTAGAAAACGTTGCTTATGCCTGGCAAAATTGTAGTCAACACTGTTTATTGTTATGGTGACACTGTAACAAACAATAATTAGCTGATATGAGGTTCTTCTGAAGACAAAACAAAATATAATATAAATTTAATTGTTTGAGCAAGCAATTTTAAGCCACGTTACCGTGTGGGAATTCAGGAAGTTGAAAATAATTAGAGTCAAGGAATGAGTTATTACAAGTAGCAGCAGCAGCAGTGAGTGTTAATACGTCACTTGCACTTGTACCACTCATGGCTGAACCTATCACACTACTAAGCTGCTCTCTCTTTGCTCCCATGGCTTCTGCGACTTGTGCACATTGAGCAGCCACCAGAGCCGCCGCGGAGGCCACTGCAGCCTCCTTGTTTGAGTTCATCACCAAATCTTCTTTCTTTGAGGTCTCAGCGGCAATTGCAGCTAAAGCAGCAGCCACTCCTGCTACTGATATGGCTGCATGAACTTCAGCTCTTTGTAGCCTCTCTTCTTCTTTTCTCTTTTGCTTTATTTCTTTCAACCATTTCTTGATTGATAAGGCCTTAAGAGGTATTATTTTCCATGGCAACTGCTTCACGAATATCTCCACATCAACTTTGTTTACAAACTAGTCATATATTACTATTCTAACATAGCATAACCAAATGATTACTATCTAGCTACTTACCCATTTCCTACGGAAACAACTGTTGTAATTGACTTCAGGATGCATTGCCTGTTGCATCCATATCCATGACTGCAAGAAAGAATTAAGAAGACTGATTCAACAACAACCTTTTTTGTTTCAGATAGTATGCAGGTATGTATGCTCTGATCACGTATTTGTTTAACTCTATATATTACCTTCACATCATTGGATTTCCATGGCGGCAGAGGCTTGATGTCTGCTTCATCCATTTTCGCACTCTTTTCGACCTTCAGAAAGTGAGGAAATCATGTCACTTTCATTGTTTATCTCCTATATCTCTTACCAATACAAGAATAATATATTGGAATGCTAAGCATGGATTGACTCACCGAGAACGAAGTCTTAACTTTGCAACCCAATTTCTTTATTTGATTATCCAGGAGGAAAATGGACTGATGGTCTTGCAGCTCTGGTTGCAGAGTCTGAACTGCGAAGTTGCACCAAGTACGCGAAAGAAAATCCATGGACTCCGGATATGCTTCTGATGGTGATAGCTTCATATTTGATTCCATGCAATTAGGAGCTAACTATCTTCTTACTTTTGACGAACGTATAATAGAGTGAGAAAAGTGTAGACTTAGCTTCAGATCATATAACACTTAAGTTGAAGGGTAACTAATAAATAGCTAGCCATGGTTCATTATAGTGATTACAACAGTATGATGTGGGTACCAAACTTATGGTCCGTGCACATCTAGGCAAATGCAACGTCTAGATTGGGGTTGCTAGCAGGGAATAAAGTGTCCTTGAATCATTTCCATCAGTTGGTTGACCCACATTGCAGATCAGATTCAAATAGCTGTGATTAGGATTTTTGGTCAGGCTTTAAAAGGGTTACATTGCACTTAGGTACAGCTTGTTTCAGTGCAGCTCAAAAAGGCTATGTGGACAGAGGAGGGTAATAGGTGGAAAGTGTAACAAAATGTTTAAAAATATACAGGCATGCAGAGTTTGGATAAAATAAGGACCTACCAGACATTAGAAGAGTTGATACAGAAATAGATTTTGATTGAAGAGGAAGAGGGTTCAAGATGCATAGTTTTTGATTGATAAGAAAGAAATTAAAACACATGCAAACCATTATGGGAGGATGGAAACTAGGTGGAAGAAAATCATAAAGGGGAGCAAGAGGCCCCTTATTTGGTATCTTTAAATGGAAACCATAAATTTAAGCTAAGCATGAAGAGTTGGTTTTTTTCTCTTTATGGTGAAGTGACCTTGAATTTCTTTGCTAGAGCTGTCCAGGGCCACCACATTTGCCCATCTAACAATCATATTAAGAGAGCAGGTTAAGAATTGTGAGGCATTATAGCCAAGCATGCAGTTGGGATCCAACATTGCTAAGAAAGCAATAGACAAGCATGATTGACAATGATGTATCATTGAATCTAAAACATTCTCTTCTTTAGAATAAACAAATACCAATGAAGGTTAGCTTTTAGTTAAATATAAGGTTAGCTGAGTAGCTTTAGAGGGGTTGATTATTGTTCAAGATGGCTGATGGGGTCGCCACATTCTCTTTTGATGATGGATTAATGGACGGCATTCTCATTAAGCTCATGTGAGTAGGGAATATAGCTTTCAATTTATGCTTAAAATAGTAACGAAAAGTAGGATCAATTCATTGTTAGCTTCAAAGTTATACAAATTCTTAAATGCTGCTAGACTAGAAGTTCGATTATATTCTCAACGGAAACTCCAAGGATACACATACACCAGACACCACACACCAGTTATAAACATAATATCAATAGTAAACAGATCATTTCTTTCAAATCAAGCAAACTATGAATGGAAATGAACAAGAGTTTATTAATTACATATTATCTAATACTGAATTTTCACTCTCACAATTATTAGACGTTCCTACTGCACTTATATAAGAAATCATTTGACCAAATCCAAGAACATACTCTTGAGGTTTAGCATTAGGCAATTGAGAACTTGTGGTCCATAAGGGATTCATGTGCGTGGTTCGCTCACGATTTGATGGTTCTTTCTTTTTCTCTTTACAAGTTTTGCAATTTTTTTTTTTTTAAGTACAAGGGACGAGAAAAACTAATGCGGTTGGCGGGGGTACGTCACGCCGTTCGCATTTCGGTGCAGCAGCTCCAGAAGGAACTCAGGAGGGGCGGTAGGAATGTGCAAGCCCGGGCGGAGAACTCATGCGAAAGCCACCAATCTGTCCGCACACTGGTTGGCCTCCCGAAAGGCATGTTGCAGGTAGACTTCTCAGTTGTGTTGCAGTAACTCGCGGATACCTGTTGGAATTTTAGAATGTGAAAGTAACTAGAATAAAGTAGAACAAGGAAGAGATAATGAAAGAGACATTTTATTGATAGGTGCTAATTACAATGACATGAAGAACTAAATATATAGATAATGAAATAACAAACTTAGCTAATATCTCGATAAAACAATTCAAATTAAAAAGTTTAAATCCTAACTAGATAACAACTTTATCCTAAAAGATAAAATTATATCCTTTAACAAATATCTTATCTTTAAACAAAATCTTCAATTTTAACTTTGAATCAATATTTCCAACAACTGCAATCAAAAAAATCCCGTCAGTGATAGGCTCGTGAGGAGCAGAGAGGATATTAATAACCTTGAGCGAATCGACTTCAACTAGCACCCGGCGAAACCCTATATCCCACGCCAAGTGTAGTCCCGTGAACACGCCTCAGCATTCGGCAGTGAAAGATGATCCCCTCTCAAGAAGATGTTGAAAACCACCGCGCCACCGCCTATGGCTATCTCTAAATAAACCCCCTACAAATTTTGCAATTAATCTCGTATTTGAACAGATAGATAGAAATCTACAGCAATAGTGCTTTGAACATCAAAGCTAGAATTTCAATGCCTTTTCCCTTTGACTAAGAAGTAAGAAGTACCACTTTCAAATTTAAACAAAAACAAAGAAATACTTCTTTGAATATAATTAGTTAATTACCAACTGGGACAGGATTTAGTACTGCATAAATGAAAACATGAATAATTAGGTCTTCAGTCTACTTGTCAATGGATTTATATGGGCCTCTTGTCAGGCATGATGGACTTGCTCTGAAAAAAGGCCTTGGACAAGCCATTGAGCCACAAACCTAATGGCCTGTAGGAAATCTGACCATCACAAGACGCCGCCTGAAAAATGCAATCTAGATCTAGATCAGGTGAAGTCACTACAACATAGTGGACTTTTAGCGATGAAAAAAATAATTGCTAAAATTCCAAAAATTGTAGCTAATAATAATTCGCAACGATGTACATTCATCGTAAGAAACGTCGTCCTCCGTATTTATTACTAAAACATTTTGCCTATGCTTTATTTCCGTAGCTAAAAAGTATTAGAAAAAATTTGAGAAATTGTTGCCAATATATTTTCGCTACAAAAGATTATTTGCTACATTTTCTAAAATATAACTAAAAGTTTTTAGATAGTGGATTTTTTTAAAACGTAGTAGAAAACTTTTAGATACGTTTTCGAAAATATAGACAAATTTTTAATATACATTTTAACTAAATATTATACTATGTTAATTATAATTATTTGTGACATTTTAAATCCATATTTTTGTATATAATATTTCAATTTTTTGTTGTTAATTTATTATTAAAAAATATAATACAAAAATAATTAAAAATTAGAAGCAT
>JANZLH020000392.1:1373111-1384268 GCA_026770325.2 Erythroxylum fimbriatum
ACTATACAAGTCGACTTATGGGTATCGTGACAAGATAAGTCGCCTTGTGTCACGGACAAGTCGACTTATACTAACATTAAAAAGCAACAAATTTATAGTGTCTCAAGAGGATGTTTTTTTGTAATAAGAATTTCCTTTTCAATCTTAACATGATGACTCATTATCCTTCTCTCTTATGAACATGTGCTCTGTGCCTCTTGTCATTGACGAAGACGAAATGGACACCTCGCTACTTGCTTCTTTACCCTAGCCTGTTTATGTATCTAACTCTTTAGTAAGGAGGAGTGACTAGTCCACCTTATCTGTTACCAATGAAAGGGGGAATTTAACAAATGATGTGCTACCCATAATACATAGTGAACCACTTGGCCAAAGACTTTGAGTTTGATGACCTCTAGAAAAGTTGAAAGATTGTTAAAGACTCCCCTACTAACTCGTCTACTATAACTGGGCCTCAGGTATCATATATCTTATTGCTTACTATATGACAACATTTTTATTGGCGTGAGACCATGAAATGAGAAATTATAACTCTAAAACATAAATACATTTAAGACTTTGCAGGATTTACCCTTGGATAAAAAGACCATCAGTTGTAAATGGGTCTACAAAATTAGGTATCATTCGGATGGTATGATTGAAAATTATTAAGCTTGATTGGTAATTCTTGGCAACAAACAAGTTAAGGGCATAGACTTTACTGAAACGTTTGCATCGGTTGCTAAAATGATTTTAGTATACACCTTTCTAGTAGTTGCTGTAGTCAAGAATTAGGACCTCTGACAGATGAATGTTCACAGTGCATTCTTGCATGGAGATTTAACAGATGACATACATATGCACTTGCCTCTTCAACATTCTGCAGGCTCAAGCAAAGTGTGCAAATTACAAAAATCACTTTATGGCTTACAATAGTCTCCTAGGAAATGGTTTGCTAAGTTGATTATTGCATTTAAGGCTTTTGGGTTTGTCTAATCTCTATTCTAAGCATAATGTTATTTTGAGTGTCCTTATTTATATTGATGACTTAACATTGGTTGGCAACAATAAGGACGTGCTAAGGAAATTCAAGTAGTATTTGAGTCAATATTTTCAAGTGAGGGATATGGGGTAGTTAAATTATTTTGAAATTGCCCAAGGACCGAAAGGGATAATTCTTTGCTAGCAAAAATATGTAATTGATATTATTGTTGAAACAAGATTGCTTTCTGGAAAGCCGCCAAAATGAGCACCTAACTCTTGCAGAGGGGTATTCCTTAATGATCCTAAGATATATCATCATCTTATTAATGGATTGACTTATTTCACTATTTCTCAGGCTAAGCTCAATTATTCAGTTTATAGTTTAACACTTGCAACATTCGTGTGTGGACCATTGGGAAGCTACCTTGAAAGTTTTTCACTATCTGAAGGAAAGTCTTTGACAAGGAATTTTTTACTAGCTGACAATGATCTTTAACTATATGTATATTGTGATTATGATTGGGCAAGCCACCCCTTTACTTGATGCTCATTCATTGGATATTTTATCATGTTGGGTCGATCAATCATTTCTTATAAGACTAAGAAATAACAAATTGTCTCCTGCTCATCCATTGAAGCTGATTACTAGTCCAAGACTACCATTACTTGTGAATTGAAGTGGCTCAAAAGCTAACTTCGTGATAGGGGAGTTGCACATCCACAACTAATATGTCCTTACTATTACAGTCAGGTAATAATTCATATTACATCTAATTTGGTATTTCATGAACATATCAAGCATATAGTAGTTGACTGTCACTTTGTATGCAATGAAATTCAAAATCATATTATAATGACTGTTCATGCTCGTATTTACAACATGTTAGTTGATATTTTGACCAAAGTTCATAGGAAGTATGAGTTTGAATACTTACTTTGGAAGTTGGCAATTCAAAATCTCTATGCTCTAACTTAAGAGAAAGTACTGGAAAATATTGTTTATAATTATATATGTTAATATTAGTTTATATATTTAATTTGTGTTACCTTAGGTAACAAGGTATTTATGTTAGTTAACGTACTTTTTTTTTAATGAAATGGAAAGAACAAACAAGACACATTACATGACTAATCTAGGGAAGCAAACCCCAGACATATCCTCTAACAGGATAGAGAGGCACTATATAGGTGTAGTATCAAAGTAGTAATCCCTAACTCAAAATAAACAACAAAGTTGGCGAGCCAGTATGCATACCGATTTCCTCCCTGTAAATATAACGAGGTAAAACTACTCAGTTCTGAGTAAACAAGATACCTATGAATAGGGGATTGTGTGACATTTTCCGTTTAGTAGAGAAGGACAAGATATTAGTCACTACTAAAGAATCCACTTCTAATTCAACTCAACGATAACCAAGATCCCAAGCAAGCTTGAGACCAGACAAAACTCCCCAAAGTTCAGCAGAAATAGAGGAGCACCAGCTAATATTCTACACAAAACCTTCGAGCCAAACGCCTGAACTATCACAAATAAGTCCACCTGTTGTGGTCGACGAGGATAAGCTTTTGCATGCTCCATCTGTATTCAGCCTCACCCAACCATGAGGAGGTTTACATTAGCTAACAAGTAGCTCATTTTGAGGTCTATGGCCAAGATTTGCTCTACCTTGCCAGACTAAAGCCTTGCAGATCTGATGCACATGCTTCAGTACGTAATACGCAGGAGAAATCAGCCAAGAGAAGTGTTCATCAAAGAGGGCCTTATTTCTCCAGGACCATAGGAACCAACAAGCGGTACCAAAAATAATTGACCAAACAAAGTCAAAAACCATCCAGTGCTTTTGGAGATTCATATCTAGCCACTCATGAGTGGCCAGGTTGAAAAAATCCAAAAAGAGTACTTACGAAGGGAACACAAACCACAAACTACGTGCTTTGGTGCAATCACGCACCACATGTAACAAGGATTCTTTTGTTCGACAATGATAGCACGCAACATCAGTAGTTAAATCTTTGCGAACTTGTTGCTGATTAGAAAGTAAACGATCTTGAGCTAAGGGAATGAGCGAATGTGTTGAGGGCCACTCCAATGCCATACTCCCTTCCAAAATCCATTAGAAGAACAGTCCACGTGATCCATAATCATATAATATGTAGTTGCAGTAGTGAACTGACCAGTGTCCGATATTCCCCAGATCAGCTTATCAGGCCTTGAGTAGGGCTTGGGAGGAAAAATACCACAATGTACATGCAAATCAAAGAAGGGAGCAGATACTGGAAAGCATCCCACTTCCAATTACCTATATTATCCTCATAGTGGTGAACTCGAAGATCAATAGCTGATTGGGGAATAGAAGCAGCTGCATGAGACATAAGAGGTCCCAAATCCTCAACCCAAGGGTCCATTGAAAATCGAGTCACAGATTACCCATTTCATACCTTGAAGTACATGGTGCCAAATAGATTTGATACTCTTCCAAACCATTGAACTGCCAGTAGCATCAAGTGAATTAGGAATGTTGTTAACATCAAAATTATATTTAGTAGAAAGAATTTGCACCCCATAATGCTTTAGGCTTGGAAACCAAAGACCACCTTAGTTTTGCTATTAAGGCATCATTGTTTTCTCTAATTTTTCGAATGTCAAGACCCCCCATCTCTTTAGGTTTGCAAACTTTATCCCAATGTACCAGGTCATTCTTCCTATTGCCATTATACGAGCCCCACAAAAAATTTCTCATTAGTTTCTCCAAATCATCACATAGACTTCAAGGAAGACAGACCATCTGCATTGTATAAATGGGAAGAGCAGATATGACTGATTGAGTCAATGTGATTCTTCCTGCGATCGACAAGAGATTTGCCGTCCATCCTAAAAGACGTTGTTGAACCTTACCAAGCACATGTTGGTAGGTTCTTTACTAACTCGCTCATGCAATAGAGGTACTCTAAGATAGCGTCCTAAGTCGTTTGTCTGCTTAAAACCTAATTCTCTACTCAAATAGCTCGCCACAGAGTTATGTACACTTTTGGAATAAAAACAACGAGATTTGTCTTAACTAACCATTGTCCTGAGGCTGCACAAAATGTATTCAAAGTGTCCCGAATCACATACACTTGTCCGATTAAAGCTTATGAGAATAGAATAAGAACGTCAGCAAAAAACAAGTGAGATAGAGAAGGACCTCTTCTGCTTAATTTAATTGTCTTCCATCTTCCTTGAGACACTGATACGAAAAGATAAGGCGATAGTGGGTCACCCTGTCGAATACCTCTCGAGGGACTAAACGCATCACTGAGTTCTCCGTTCCAATTCATTTGCATAGACACCGATGAAACACACTTCATAATAAGGTTTATCAAAGGTTTAGGAAGCCCAATATCGATGAGTGTATCTTTGATAAAATCCCAAGAAAGCCTATCGTAAGCTTTTTCAAGATCCACCTTAATTGCAATTATCCCTTTCCTTCCAGATTTCCTTTTCATAGTATGAATGACCTCATGGGCAATAATAATATTATCAACAATCAATCTCCCTGGATCAAAGTTGCATTGATTTGGAGCTACAAGGTCATCTAGATGAGGCTTAAGATGATTAATAATAATCTTGGTAATAGCTTTGTAAATTACTGACCACAAAGCAATTGGCCTGAATTGAGTGATCATCGTGGGTAAAGGAAGCTTTGGTATGAGAACCATAATAGTATGATTCAGTTTAGACTCCCATAGTTCATGTCTGAAAATTCTCTGGATAAAGAGTATCAGTGATGGCCCTACGATGCCCCATTGGGATTGATAGAATAAAGCATTAAACCCATCAACGCCCGATTCCTTATTAGGTGCCATATCAAAGAATGTCGTCTTGACTTCTTCAGGAAGAATTGGACTTCCCAGATCATTTGTAGCCCTGCGAGAGAGTGAAGGGAAAAGACCTCTGATATGAAGTTCCATAGGTGCATATATTTCTGCCATATATAGTTTCTCAAGGAAGTTCTTCGCTATTCTTTTGATACTATCTGTGTCCGAACCAACGCAGCCATTTTCATCCTTCAAGGAAGCAATCCTCACTTTCCATCTTCTGGCAGTTGTAACAGCATGATAGTACTTAGTGTTTCTGTATAACTGAGCTAGCCACTGACATTTTGAGTGTTGGTGCCAATAAAGTTCTTCTTGACAAAGGACTTATTCAAGTTCATTATGTAAATATTCCTCCAGCTCCCGCAGAGAATCTGATTCCACTTCTTCCAGTTTTTTTAATGCCTTCAATTCATGCCATGAGTCTTTTTTTGCGATGAAAAATATTGCCAAAAATAGTATAATTCCAAAGGTGTAGCTTTTCTAAGAAATTCCTGATCGCACCACTAAAATCAGTCATAATAGGATTCCAATTTTCTTCAACAAACTGGGCAAAACGTTCATGTGTCAACCAAGCTGACTGAAATCTGAATGGCCAAGGAGTAGGAGGTAGTTGAGTGCTTTGTTTTAACGTCATAAGTAGTGGACGATAATAAAGGGCAGATTAGTAACTTTAGTGTCTTGTAATGAAGACTGCCAGGAATTAGAGTAGAAAACTCGATCCAGTCTAGCGAGAATCTGTCCTCTCCTTCAAGTGAACTTTGGTCCGGAAAATCCAATATCATGAAGTTGACAACATTGCACACATTCCCAAAACTGTGTATTAACTACTGGTTGGTTTCTAGAACCTCCATGTTTGTCATTGCTCTCTAACTTTGCATTAAAGTCCCCGCCCAAAATCCACGGCTTAGAGGTAACACCAGCAATTTTACGAAGATACTTCCACAAAAATTGCTGTAAATAATACGTAAGGCTAGCATAGATGACAGTGAAGTCAAAAGATGTTTGATCCCATTCAATATTAACATAAACAAATTGGCAGTGAGCTATCAGAATTCGAACCATAACATCTGCTTTCCATAATAACCAAATTCCTCTAGAGAATACTTCAGCTTCCACTCTGAAAGAATGAGGAAAACCCAAACTCCTAATAACCTTCATGGCACGAACCCTACTACTTCTTGACTCAACCAAAACAATAAGGAGAGGACTATAAATTCAAACGTAGTTCTTAAGAATCAGCTTAAAGGTCTTACCTCTAGCCCCCTGACAATTCCATATGAAGAGAGACATAAATAATAGAGACCAAGAGAAGAAGTAAACACTGTTAAGTAGGAGTGTTTACCAAGTCAACCTGAACATCACATGTGTTAGTCATGGGATTCTGTTGCATCTCTTTCATATGAGAATCAAGTACAAATGAATTCTCACTTGCTGAAACCAAACCCTGCCCAGTATCAGGTGGCCTAGATGGAGGCAGAATGTGTATGTTAATCGACGATGTCAATGTAGTATTCTTGCATTCTTCATTCATGTCCTCCTCCGTTCCACCGCAACCCATGTCCTCATTCATAGGTATAGCAAAAGAGTTGTCTTGTATCACCAACTCTTTATGTGAGTGAATAGAAATAGTCACATGGTTAGTTGTATTTCTCTGGGACGCATCGGGCATCTTCTTTATATCATAAAGTTTCTTAGTTTGACTAAAGTGGGCCATAGGGGTCTATGGAGTATTAGAAGGCTGTTTATAGAAAGGAACCTGGTTTTTATGTCCAACAGTGCCACTAGAAGATAGCCCTTCTGTTCTATAGCCCCTACCCGTCACTTGCTTTCTAGATTCGTTTGTATCTGACCCAAATCTAATTTATTTATAGGCACTCCACTTTTCAGTAAATCATTTTTTGTCAACATCTGATACCTCGAGCCCTTCGAATCCTCACAATTGTTAATACCCCTCCTATCACATCCTTGTACCGTTTCTTTGGTTACCGAACATCTAATACGTCTTTGAACTTGTATCCAAGGTCCATAGACCTCCTTCCGAGTTTCGACTGTCGGCGTTTCAGCTCTTGTTTCCATTGGGATATCCGTCTCATTATCCTCGATGATGCCCCCTATTTGTCGGATGAGCTTTAGGCCTTGTAAGACACTCTATAGTGCCATGGCTAACAATACCACAAGAGAAACAAATATGTGGCTAGCCCTTGTATGCTACCTCGATAATTTCTCCATAAAGTTCAACTATGGAACAAAGAGGGGTGCTGATATCAATATCAATTGCAACCCTCGCAAACTTTCCACGTTGAGACTGTTGAGTGTTATCATCTATCCTCACTGTACGTCCAACCAAATTTCCAAGGGCTGTCAGGATAGAGGGATGATAACGGGCTACCGATAATTCTGGAAAACGAACTCAAGCTACAACATGAGAGATTTTGCCAGAAGAGGGACAAAAATCTGGGTTCCATGGTTGGACTGAAAGGACATGTCCTAATATCACCCACGGACCCTTTGTGAGAGCATTCATATAGTCATCTTCCTTCGCAAAATTAATCAAGTAAAAGTCGTTATCAATATTGACAATCTTCATGGGACCAATCAATTTCCACATTGTGTTCAATCTGTTTTTGAGCATATTAAAACCCACCCTTCGTCCCAGTAACTTGACAACAACGGCCTTCTCCCATTGTTTATCTAATCGGCCTCTAAAGGAACTGGGTAATTCTATGCCCATGCCAAATTCTCCTTGCACTATGTTGATATCTCCCTCTGTAATCTCGATAGGATCCTCTTCAAACCATTCTAAATCCCTCTCGTCATTATCAGGGACTGGACGACTAGTGACTGTTACGCTATAGCTGGGTTGAATCGTAGGTGGAGGAGGAGGATGAGGAGGAGGGTCTTTCTCGCGCTTACGTATTTGCAACGTGTCCGTCGTTTCCATTAGGGTTGAGTTCACTCCTCGTAGCTTCAGAGCGTTTTGAACTGTCCATTTCGAAGCGATTAAAAGCATTTAGTTTACGTAATTTAGTATTGTCTTGCAGTAGTAGTCTAGGCTAGATCATATGAGTTGTATATATATTAATCACTTTCAAAAATAACGGATAAGAGGCAAATTTCTCAAATTTGTTCAAGTCCAATGTCCTCATAATTATAGTACTAGAATTTGGCAACATTGAAACTAACAGTTGAACAGTTGTGCATTAAAAAGCATAGTTTTAAGCAGTTAAGTGCGTGACATTACATCTTCTTCCTCCAAATAATATGCACTTCTTACCATCATATAAATGTGGTATGCAGAAGGCTTTGCACGAGCGTGCAGTTCGGCCTTTCATCGGTATCTCATGTAAACACCAACTTTATATTTTCTCGCCTATACGTTATGCCTCAATGCTACAGATACCTTCTCAGTTTTTCTATCAAAATAAGTAGATAAGAATATAACAATTGTCTAAACAAGGCTTCATATGGTAAACAACTTTCATGAATGAACCTAATTTCTTTCCTGTTTTGCCAGAATATGTATATATTTACCTAGTTGACAATGACAGGAACAAGAAAAGTTACTAAGATCTATTCCGCTTTCTGTTATCGATCAACCTTCTATTCCTTGAAAAATAGGAGGAAGCAGTATGATGAATAGATAACATAGGAGCTAAGCTGAATTCATGGAAGCCTGAAGGACAAGTAAAAGAGAAAAGGATGCACTTGGTTTTAGTACTCAAAATATGCTTCTTATCTGTACATATTTGTGCTACATCAACTCTCATTTTTCCTTCTCTTATACTACTCTTGAAAACAAAAATATATGATAATAGTAACATTAACCAGAGAACTAAAAGGTAGAAGGATAGATTAAACAAGATCCCCATTGATGTCCTATTTACCAATCATTGCATCTCTAGCCTTAGCGAGAGTTCTCATTACAACAACCTGATCCCGTAGAGACTTAATGTAGTCTAGGGCTTCCTGAATCAAGGAGAGTTCATCCATTGATTCTCCTCCTGGAACAAGACTCTTTAACATGTGTGTTCTTTTTTTAACCATTCTAGTCGCAATAGATTTAGCAAGAGCCACTTGAGATCTATTACTTCTTGTCGTCGACATCATCAATCTTCGAGCGCGGCAACTTCTCTTCAAGATCCGCTTGCTCCGAATTGTCTTCATGGGCACGGATGATTCGGTCGAGACTTTCTTCAACGTCTCGCACTCTGGAGCTAACAAGTGTCCAACAAGGACTTTATTATCGCCTTGCTTTGAGGCATCGGCAATGATTGCTTTACTCCACCTAGTCCTACCATTCCTAGTACAGGCCATGGCAATATCTGCCGATAACTTTATTGCCTTCTTTCTCTCTAACACGCTCATGTTCTGCTTTGTGGAGCTGCATAATTGAATACCCTTTACCCATTTCTTGAGAAAGTCCTGCTGTAGTGATATAGGGGCACGCATTCTACGAAAGAATAAGACAGTACAAGGAAAACTAGGGATCAATTTACAGGAAGCTTGCTGGAATCTTATCATAGTGCTGTGTGAAATTCTTAGGGCATAAAGTCAAAGTATAAACTACAAAATGATGAATTACACGTCATAATGCAACATTGTCACTTATTTTTTTCTTTCTTTATGGTGTTGTTATTGTCTATACATCCAACTATTTCTTTCAAGAGAGGACAAAAAAATAAAGCAGTGAACTTTCGAGATGAAGCCAGAGAAGAAACGAACAAGTTACAAAAAAATGGAACTAGGGTTTTACTGTACCTAACAATGAAATAACAGTAATGCGTAAAGCCATAATACACCAAAACCTCACGTTACCTGGCTAGATTATATGATCTTTCTATTCTTTGTACTGAAAAGGAGAAAATTACGTAGTGAAACTCAGACCGAGTAGAGACGATTTGCAGGGAGATGCAGTACTTCTCACATATTCTAGCCCTGCCGATCCAAGAAAGTGTACCTTATAATTCTGGGATTTCAGAGAGATATGGGAATATGAGAGAGAAGAACGTGGAGAAGCCTCATTTATTTCCGGAAAGAAGAGAAGTGGTGGGCCTACAGAGAAATACACAGCACATGCGATCACATGGTGGCTGAGGCCCACCGCACAAACGCTTCACTATATTAAAAAAATTTAGGTGTCTTTGATTGTTTAAAACAAAACCATACGACATTTGCGAATATAAACAAAACCTCGCTAACAATCGGACATTTCATGAGACCTGTCTACTACTCTTCAGTTCTTCATCGTGGATCTCTCTTCCTCGAATGCTTATGTTTAGCTTGAAACTACGGCAAAAACTGTTTTAGATAATAGATAAAAGCGTAGTCATAAGTATAATTATCTGTCTTTTTATTAAAGCAAAATAAATTATATCGCTACAAGAAGTTGTTAGGAAATTAGAATATTTTCATACTACTAGAATATCAATAGAATAACACAAAATTTGGTAACGGAGTTTGGCCGAATTGTGCCTACGTCTTCGGGGCTACTGCACACCCTTTTTATTAGGAAGAAAAAATAACACTTACAAGTATTTACACTCAACACTCAACTCACTAGTGTTTACACACACTCTCAAACCCTTACCTCAATACACCCTAAAAATTACTCACAAAAAGCTTACTATTCTAGTGTTTCTCTTACTCACCAAAGGAGGAGAAAACTAGAATTTAATATTTTATTTTCTTTTTCGGATGAATTAAATGGAAGAGGGAGGGGGTTTATTTATAGTTGATGAGCCTCCCTCCTCCCTCACACACTTTCAATATGGGTACATAAAACTAACAATCTCTCACTTGAAGACTGATTTCAATCTGTCTTCACACTTAGTTGATGCAGTAGCTCTTCTAGATTTTGTCACTCTTACAAACTAACTGAAGTTGTGCACAACTTCAGTTTCTCGATTGTCACCACCTTGGTTAACATGTCTGCAGGGTTCTTGCATCCAAGGATCTTCTTAAGTGTTAACACTTCATCTTCTAACAAGGACCTGATGAAATGATAACGAACACCAATATGTTTGGTTCTGGAGTGGAATGCTGGATTCTTGGCTAGATGAATTGCACTTGACTGTCACTATATAGCACATTCTTCTCCTGCATGAAACCCAACTCTGACAACAAATTCTGAAGCCAAATCATCTATTTTCTAGCTTCAGTTATTGCTATGTACTCAGCTTCTGTAGTGGATAATGCAACAATCTTCTGAATATGCGATATCCAAACTCATAGCTGTTGTATCTACAGTGAAGATGTAACCGGTGGTGCTCCTTTTTCTATCAACTTCACCTGCATAATCTGAGTCAACATAACCTTGTACTTTTATTTCACCTTTGC
>JANZLH020000392.1:1393925-1405454 GCA_026770325.2 Erythroxylum fimbriatum
TTAAATATATACGATTTAATTATTTAACATTAATTACTAATAAGAATTATGAGTACTATAATATAATTATTTAATTTATTTTTATTTTATAATTAATTTAAAAATAAAAATATTGATAATTATTTAATAAATATATATTTAAAATTTAAAATATCAAATCTATAAAATTTAAAAAATTTATTATGTGATAATTTTTAAATATAAAAATATTGATAAATTAGTTTTAGTAATCAAAATGTATATTAACAAATAAAAATTATTTATTTTAATGAAATAAACAAAAATAAAAAATAAAAATCACAACCAAGAAAAAAAAAATAGTAGAACCAAAACCACTCTTTTTAGTTCTTGAATATTTTTCCGGGGCCACCACCTTTACTGCAGCAGCAACATTATTGGTATTGGTCCTACTCGTGAGCAAAGCAGTATCTTTATTGGTAGTATATATAGTGCAATGTTTCTACTCCTGTGTAATAATTACGATATTTGAAGGTCTTAATATTGTTATAATCATTTCTTCTTAATATGGCTAAGTATAGTTCTAAGGTATGTTAAAATTGGAAACCATCATGGCATTACTTGGAATGATTTACAGGACGGAGGGCAGTGCTTTCCATGAGATCGAACTTCCTGTTTAACTTATAATTTCTGTTTCCCTCAATAATACTTATTTTCAAGTATCACTTTCATTATGGAAATTTAGTCACTCAAGGGTATATGTGCAAATTTTGACTAATGGCACCAAAATCAAAATTCTTGTGTACGACATTGCTAGAAAGTTGGGGTTTAATTCAAAACCAGATCCTTTGTGCCTAGGTTGGTTTACCTAGGCACACCGTAATGGGCACAGAGGATCTCTTGTGGTTCAATTGGTCGAGCGTGAGACTCTTAGGCCTTGGCAAAAAAGTTGTGTTTGACCTTGACTCCACTGGGAAAAAAAAAAACATCTTTTAGTTTTAGGTTATCAACTTCACACCTAACTTCGATGCTACCGAGAGACACATTAAGAGAAACTCTTTTTGGAAACAACAACTAGGTTAGAACTAGATTGACAAAATTAACAATAATGTAATTACACACATGAAAAACCCAAGATGTAACTTAAATCACTTAATTACACTCACTTGTAATTTCTGATTTTTGAAGTGCCAAAAATATAATTGATTGATATTAGATTTATAGAAATAAACTCTCCAAATATATTATACTGATAATTAAGTCAAAGAGGTAGCCTTTCAATTTTTTCCTTTAAATCATTTTCATCTTCATCATTATTGGCTTGTACATATAACTTCAAGGTGTTAGGGAGACAAATACACATCTCTCTAAGAGATAAACCAGTTATTAACAACAAAAAAGAACTTTTCATGTTGCAACACTAGTAGAATATGAGAATAAGAAACTAATGATGAAACAGAGACCAAGATTTAACATAAAAAAACCTCTCCAATGTAAAGGAAAAATTCATGAGACAAATCGACAAATAACTCCACTTAACTCAATAAAGAATAACGGGAGAAAAAGTTTCTTTCTCACCTCTACAATAATAAGTTGTCTCACAAAGTTTCAATAAGTGATTGTTGAATGTGATATCAACTTAAGTTTCAATATTTGATAGATGTAGATAATGAATTGATAATGTAACAATCACTACACTATGTAAAAAATAAGCTCACTAATTATGGCATTCTTCTTCTTCAATTTTAATCCATAGTTGCTACATAATTTCTGTAACCCCTCGATTTCCATAGTTACTCCAAATTTTTTGGTTATGATATAAATAAACCCCTAATAAGATTTAGCCTAGCTTCTTGTAAAAAGATGTTGCTTGCCGCAGTTAGCAGATCAAGGTCTGGCGCGATTCTGGGATTCTTAGGCCAAAATCCTCGGCCAGATTTACCCTCTCTGCTCAAATTTTTTTACTCATTTTCATAATGAAAGAGAAGTGAAGCTTATTAGGTGTTAAGGAAGACCTTAATTGTACAAAAAACACTATTATGATCTTTCCTACAAAACATCCTCATGATGCTGTTCCTCTCTAATAGATAATTTGCCGCGTAAAGAGGAGTCCGGGCTGCTAAATTCCATGGTATAATTATTCTAATCTATCAAAATCGGGCAGAAGCTTCATGTTGTTCTCCCTCTGTGGGGACCTGACTTCTCGATCTCATAAATGTTGTTTTGCGGTGTATGAATGCACATGGCCATTATGCGCCGCCATTCTCTAAGGTAGAAGGTTCTCTGATATAGCTCAGCGTCGTTCTGATAAATGACGAAGACTGATTTGCTCATCCTATGTATGTATTTCCACGTCTACGAGGGTTTAATCATGGAGACACGGGAAGAGGGTCACTCAGAAAGGTCGTTTTCTAAGAGTTAATACCACACACGTGCACGTATTTATTAGTCTTTGATATTTACATGATGAGCCTGTCTCAATTTGGAGACTTTGGACCTAGAAACTTGTTGCAGGATTTGAATTAGATACGCATTTATACTACAGTCATTTTAGTTAAATCTGGAATAGCACGCAAAGGATTGGAAAGTTTACTCACATGATTATCACTTCAAAACCGATGCCCCATTTTATGTGTGCTTTTCTATGCTTTTGTGATGTTTTTGCACTTAGCCTTGTTTCACTTACGGTGTAGGTCTGTTTCCTCGCTCTTCTTGTGTATGTTTAGTTTAGCTACTCATTCGTTGAGATCTCTGTTTTATGTTAATACAAATATGTTGGTAAACGTTAACCAAATGTTGAAAAGTTAACGAGGATGAACATTTTGATCAGAATCCTACGTAGAAAGAAATAGATTTAGTAATTAAAGGAGTGAAACGGAAAATGGCATTAAATTAGAGACTAAAAACGTATTTATCTCAAAGTTAGTATTAATCATGGAGGAGCCGCTTGATAAGAAAATCAAACATGGTATTATAATTGTGTTCCTTAATAGCATGTAAGATCCAACATGCTCATAAAACACTTCTTTATGTATCAAAGAGAAGTACCTGTAGACATATATGAAGCCACCATTGTATCCGCTTCCTCTTTCATTCCAGGATTATGGGTCTCTTGCTCTCTCAGCATCAGAAAATAGAACATTGAATCTCTTGCCATTAAATCTTGGTGCTCCAAAGTTTCGATGAAATCAATAGGTCCTGAAATAGGAAAAACTATGCCTACAGAGCCTGAGGAATATGTTTTAGTACTTGAAGAACAATCCATAGTACCGAGATGAATGAGCTTGTGAAAATTGCATCACCCCTTAAAAGCACTACTTCCCTAGCTAGGACTACTAAATCAGGTAGAAAATCAAAGAGGAAGAAGGTAAGTGCTATTAAAACAAAATGAATATTGTAATATGGAATGTAAGCGGTATTAAATTCCACAAATAAACATATTGCTCTTAAGGATTATATCTCCCTTAAGAAACAATGTTTTGTTGGTCTCATCGAGACCAAAATAAAGCAAGAGCCAATCTCAACTGAGCTATAGTTTTTGAACAGACATTGCTAGATCATAACAAATCATACAACTCATCCAAGTAGCAGGATAATTGTTGCTTTTGCCCTATACCTCTTATACTTGAGGAATTGGGCATATTCAGATTAATACATCCATTGTGAACTCTTATTCAAGGCTACTTATAAGCTGATGTGTATTACTATAATCTATGGAGTTGACTGGGAATTTGATAGGAGTTCCCTTTAGATTGACTTAAAAAGAATTAGCTCTGAGATTTCTACTCCATAGATTTTAGCAGGTGACTTCAACCATATTCTTGATCCTTTTGAGGCTGATGGAAATAAAAGAGATTGCATATATATCATGAATTGCTACATTTTACTAGCAATTTGGGATTGACTGATTTGAGATATAATAGACAACATTTTACTTAAAGTAATAAGTAATCTGGTAAGCTACTCATTCAGAAGAAATTCGATAGGTGTTTAGTGAATGATGAGTGGTTGAATCAATTCCCTAAAAGTCATACTATTTAAAAAACCTTCCTCCATTCTCAGATCGCTCCCTAATAGAGATCAATATTCTCTCAATTGGTGTTAAGAGCAAAGCCTATTTCAAATTTTACAATTCTTTGCCAAGGCATCTTGAATTCCTCAGGTCGATTACGCAAGGCACGCAGTCAAAAACCATTGGCACTTAAGCTTACTAATGTATGGAAAAATTAAAATGTATCAAGGCTGCATTGATAGGATTGACAAAAAAACAGAGATCCTATGAAACAAAACATGAGGAAAGCTTGTGAATCACTGAAGAAATCTTAGGAGTTGTCATTTTATCCAGATGACCTATGAGGAAAATTAAAAAACAAATAAAGTTAAAGAAATACATGGAAGTAGCCTAGATCCTTAACTCATAGTTGAAACAAAAATTAAGGATTATATGATTAAAGTAAGGAGATAAAAGCTGGGAATAATTTTTAGAGCATAAGGAACTCTAATAGAATCATCCAATTAAAGGATGAAGCTGGCAATACAATCCAAGATCAGAACATTTTGAAGCAAATGGTTGTTATGCACTTTAAAAGAATCTAAGTCACTTTGATAGTAGTAAATTCACTTCCGAAAAAGTTGATAGGTTCTATCAAAGACTCTATACTATGTTGGTAGCAGGAATCCTTGATTAAGGAGGTCTCTAGTGAGGAAATCAAAGTCACAATCTTCTCCTTCAACTCAGATAAAGCACCAGGCCTAGATGGCTTTAATGTCGTGTTTTACCAAACAACATGGGAACATATTGGCCAAATGGTGACTAAGGCTGTGAACAAATTCTTTAAACAGGGTAGGCTACTCAAACAAATGAACAAAACCAACATATGCCTATTGATTATAGGCCTATTGCTTTTTTTAATGTGATATACAAGGTCATTTCTAAAATCTTGTCCAATAGGATTAAAGCTACTCTTAGTAACTTCATTAATGTAGGGAAACGTGTCTTTATCAAGGGTAGATGTATTAGTGATAATATTCTCCTTGCTCTAGAGGTATCTAAAGGATACAACTGCAATAAACACATCCAAAGTTATGGAGTAAAGATTGATTTTACAAAGACTTTTGATACAGTTAGTTGGAGCTTCATAATTAATGTACTGACATGCATGGAATAATTTAAACAATTTTTACAGTGGATTAAATCTTGCCTTACTATATTCTCATTTACAATTCTAATTAATGGAGAACCAACTCAGTTATTTTAAGGTATTTAAAGACTTATACAAGGTGATCCACTATCACCTTATCTCTTTACAATTTCTATGGAGATACTCAATATGATTATTTTGTTTAATATCATAAGAGAGCCAAGGCCTAAGTTTCATTATAGATGCAACAAGCTTAAAATTTCCTGGTTATCTTATGCCGATGACTTACTCATGTTATGTGGTGTATGTCCAATTTCTTTAGGCACACTAATCCACTTTCTAGACGATTTTGAGAGCATCTTAGGACTAACCTTTAACCTTGGGAAAAGTTTCTATTACTTTTCTGTAGGTTCTTATAATGAGGTGGAATGATATACCAACTAAAAGGGATTAAAGCTCAAGTATACTCCTTTTAGATACCTAGGCGTCCTTATCTCCACAAGGAAACTTTCTATAGGTGACCGCTTCTCTCTAATCCACTCCTTTCAAGAGAAATTCTCAACTTGGAGTAATAGAGCCTTATCATATAGTGGAAGACTATCTCTGGAAAGTGGCCTTATCTAACTTATATGTCTTTTTTGGTGCTCTCATATAACACTTCCTTAAAGGACACTTGATAAGTTGGTAAGAGACTTCATCTATAGTGGAACTAATAGCAATAAGAAAACTCCTAAGGTATTCTAGAGTTTAGTCTACTAGCTAGAGGAAAATGGAGGGCTAGGTATTACTTCAATTAAGAGAATGTGCAAGGCTTTACTATTAAAAAACTTATGAAAATATGTAAGAAGAAGCAGAACATTTGGGTGATGTGGATAAATTGTTATTACTTCAATAATAACAACATTTGGATAATGGAGCTTAACTCAAAGTATTTATGGACCTTCCAACATATTTTAGGTACCAAATAAAGTGTATGGCCTTTAATCTATCACACAATTGGAAATGGAAAGTCCACTCTCTTTTAGTTTGATAATTGACATCCTTTGGGTCCTCTATATTGCATGGTGAATGCCAAGGCCTTAGATCTCTAATCCCTGGCTAAGACCAAGGTATTCAGTGTCATTAGCTGTAACAAACGAAGGTGGTTTTTTTTTTCTTTCTTAAGTACAGATAATGAATGCATAGTGGAAAATTGGCCCCTTTACCTCCGTGATTCAGCTAAGGAAGATAAAATATTATGGAATCATTCTAACTTCAAAGCTGTTACCTTCTAGACAACTCTCTTCAATCTGTCCCCTACATGTAACTTGTCTAAATGGATATGGGACTCTAAAATTACACTTGCTCATGCTTTTATCTTAAGGCTTGCAGCTTTGAGGATATTACCTATGAAGGGCATATTAAAAGGAGTAAATAATGATGCTAGATGTGTTATGCTATGGAAGTTGGTTACTGAGGATGATATTCACCTCTTATTCAATAGTCCTTATTCAAATAAGATTTAGTCCTCCTTTTTATAATTGTTCAATGCTTAAATGCTTACAAGATATAGCCTGGATGAGGTGCTCACAAGGGTGGGAAGCTTAAAATTTAACAAAAATGGGATAAGGCACTATTTAGGGGTGGCATAGGTATTTGGGTCCATGTTATATGATGTAAAAGAAACTACAAAATATTCAAGGACAAGAAATAAGATATGGAGGTTCTATAGAGAAAAATGATGCTAAAATTAAGGACGATATGCCTTGCTCAATAACTAACCCTCTCCTCTCTCCTCTTGTGTGAAAATAGTTATGATGTTATAAATTCTTAGTTATTATTATAGTTTTCTTATGAGCTATGTTGTTTATTTCTGGATGGGTTGTACCTAGTTCCAAGTTATGTTTTGTTGCTTCTAATAGTTGTAAAGATGTTTACTCTTTGATAACTTTGTTTAATACAATATTATCTTAACTTTTTTTTATAAAAGAAAGAATGCCATATGCAGTATAATGATGATTAAATAATCCTTTTAAGATATTATTTTCTATCCAGTAATTGTCTTCATTTAAAAGAAAAGAAATTACTAGGCCATTCTATAACTAATACAAAGAAAATTTTAATATAATTCAAGTTGTTGCTATCCTTCCACAATTTTTACCATAACAGAGGTTCAACATGTATTTAAATAATAACTTTTTGAGAAGATTGACTTTCTATTATGTGCATTATAGAATAGAGCATATAGACTCTCTAACATGGTTGATTTTAGGGCTAACTAAGTGTCTTCAATTTCTTTATGTTGTAACATAGTTCCTCATTAAAGATATTGAAAGATGCATGAAGAATTTCCTCTGGTTTGGAAAAGTTGAAGATTCGAAGGGGAACAAGGTGAAAAGGGACCATCGTTATTGTAGGAAGAAAGAAGGAGGGTCGAGACTAGTTTCTTTTCAGTTGATCTAAACCAAGATAAATGCTAAAAGAATTTGGAAGCTTCTTAATGGTAGAGAGATTTTATGGAGCAAATGGATAGATGCCTATTACTTGAGCAATTCCAGTTTCTAGCAATTGGAAGATAAGGTGGAGCATTTTTGGCTTTTCATCAACATTTTAAGGCATAGATACAATATCTACCCCTCATCAAAATGCATATTGGAAATGGTGAATATTCTTGAATTTGGTTTGACAACTAGACACCTCATAGTTGATTGATTAAGAGAGATGAGCTACTCACTCTACTAGGTAGATGGATAATCAATACTAAGGTCTCATATATTCTTGCTGACAATAAGTGGAAGATCATAGGAAGAGGAGCTGAAAAATTTCAAGATTAGCTCCCTAGTTACATTCCTAATTCATCCATCAAGGACAAACTGATATGGTATGCTATCAATAACGGAAAATTCACCAATCCTCTTGCATGAAAGCTATAAGACCTCATTATCTGAGTCTTCCTTGGTATAATATAGTCTAGAAAGGTTCCCTAACACTTAAAGCTTCTTTTGTAACTTGGTTGGTACCTAGAGGAAGGTTGATGACTAAAGATAGATTGAGGGGAAGCAAATATCATATTTGTGTCCTATGAAAACCTTACCTGAAACTACTGATCACCTATTGACCACGCGCCGTTACGCTAGTCAAAATAAAATAACTAGACTACTACTATAGCAGTGGCGAGTCTAGGTCGATCCCATAGAGAGTGTGTGTAAAGTTTATGAAATGAAATTGACAGGTGTTTAGGTTTAAGGGGGTTTTGGATTTTGAAAGAAGGAAATAAAATAAAACTAACTAATAAAAAAATTAAAGAAAACATGCATACAAAAAATGATAAAGGTAGGGAATTCGATAAGGACCCGGTTCCTTGGTTCAATCTCGGCTTACACCCTAACTAAGCATATTTTATTAATTTGTTGTTCTTTAACCTCTCCTAGTAATTATTAATCGGGGTTAATAATTAACCCGAGTTTTCCCTTAGGTTTTGTTTAATCAAGATACGATCGTTAATTAAACCTAACCACCGAATAACCTAGGATACGATCTCTAGATTTGATTAGGCGGTAGCATTACGAATTAGAAAAACCGATTAATCAAGGCAACAACCATGTTGGACACCAGTTTTGGAGCCCAACTTTGGATCATGAAACGTGAGATTAATCCAATGCAATTTCCTTGACCATCCTCAATGTTGGATCCTGCTTGCTTCCAAAGTCCAACGCTTGCGAAATCATACCAATCTGTTGGATCACGCTTGTTTCCGGAACCCAACTCTTAATAATGAGACATCATAAAATGTGAGCATGCATTACCTTGAGGGGTTATTGCATTGAACCCTCATTAGCCATCGTCAGTTCATCTTCATTCTCATAACATCCCAAAAAATTTTCCACACAATTTGTTCAATGGCATGCCTACACAAATCATTCACCATACTCGAACTCATTTCTCCTATTTGTGATCAGAATTTTGAAACTCTTCAAACTCGAATTTCAATTTGACTTCTTCAAAGAAATCATATCTCTAAGTCTCTATTTTGTTTTGAGACAAGAATCATCTAAATCGGAGCTCTATAGAATAAGATATGCTTAAAAAGCTAAAGGGTGTTCATACCCTAATCATGCTCTCCCAACTGACCCCTCACTTTCTCTACTGCAAACATTTTCAAATCAATTCTAAAAGATACAAATTTTTACTAAGAGATAGATACATGACTTAGGAATCCATTGCATCAAGAATCACTTCATTTGGAGATCGGATGAGGAAGTTATACACGAACAAATCGAACATGTTTATACTTCAATCAATTTGTACCTATCTTGGAGCGATTGCTATAACTTTCTACAGAGATGTCAGATAGAGTTTGTTTTTCGACGATTCGAAAATAGACTTCGAGCTCTACAACTTTCATGAGACCACAAAGCGAAATTCCACCTCTAAAAGGGTCAAAAATCACAATTTACTGAAGTTGTCTCGTGAATGTCTATTTCGGGGTTAAGAGCCAAAATGGCCCGAGAAAGTCTGTTTAGCAGACATCTATGTTCGTTAAACGTGCATTGGTGAGGTTGGGAGTGTTTTTACACCCGAGAAGGTCCATTAAACGGACATTATGTCCATCTACTGACATAGGGGTTCCCCAAACCCCTCCAAAGGCCCTCCAATGCTTCCTACATCCAATCTAACTTCATTTTCACTCAATATCTCCCCAAAATCAACTCTTCTAGTGCCAAATCACTTCATAACAACTCAAACAACAAAATTATCTCATAAAACTCTCAAATCTCAACCTATTTGGTTCATCAAAACCACCATTTCCTATCATTCATCATAGTTGTCCCATAAACCAATCCTATCCAACATCATAACTTGTAACAATCATATCTTTCCATTCCGATGTCCAAAAATTACAAACTTTATATCGTTGGAAAGATAGAAAGATCATCTAAAACTTGCAAGAAGACAATTTTGGCTAATTCTACCTAAATCATTCCAGATTTTCCCTGGAAGTCAAACATAAATCTTATCCTTGTGAAAACTTGAAATTGTCCCAAATTCATTCCCTCTATTACATCATCATTCATAACAATTCAACTACCAATTAGAATTTATCAAACTCTCAACCTCAATTCGTTTGACTCTTCATATTCAACAACATCTTTATATTCGCAACATTCCTATCTTTCTTTTTCCATGGTGTCTCACTTATATATATATAATCAATAGTTCATGCTCAAGATTCATCAACTCAAGTGGATAGATTGTTCAATTATATCTAATTTCACCTCACATCATCCATACATAATTCATATTTCCAATCCATACACAAATCCATATTTCATTAACTTCATAAATTAAATGTTTACAAAGCTTTAATGGCATTTCCAAGCCACATTACATCATCAATATCAAAATCCAATATACAAAGCATGCAAAACCCAAAAATTCTCGAATTACATCTGAAGTCCTGTTTTACATCAATTATTTCAAAACAAAACAAAACATGCAAATTCGGAGTAATGCCTTGACTCTCACTCTGTTTCTGGCTCATCACCTGGAGATGAGACGGAAATGGAGGTGAGCTTAACAAGCTCATGGGTAACATGCTTATAACAAATAACAAGCAAAACCGTTTAAAAAGTTCAATCTCATAGAAAATTCTTATTAAATCATAAAATGCATGTTTCTCAAAATTCTTGTCATGAAATCAAAATCACAACAACACAATTTATGCATTTTTTCAACTTGTTCACAATTCATAAACACATAAACAGATCAGAAATGGTTTGGGTGGATCCAAAACAGAACGTACTATACATTTCCCCTAAGGGTCCTGTGTAGCCGTGAACAAAATGTACTAACGCAATCTCACATAATGGTTTTGCGTAGCCGTGAACTTATGGGAGTCCGCGAAGGAGCTCCATGCCACTAGTGGGTAGGCGGGAGAAGTCTTTAGACAAGTGCACTTGACATACTTAGGGGACCACCACAAACCCACATAATATATAATTCGTGACTTGAAAACCAATTGCCCAAATGGCATATTTTTGAAAAACTTGTCTTTCATCAGCATGACGTAATTCATATGCATTTCTATCCTCATTTCACAATTCATCATCCAAAATTCATACACCAAAACAAATAACAATCTCACAAATCATTCAAAAACAATAAAAGAAACATTTGTGAAGTAATTGAAATCATTTTTCTTTCTTGATTTGAACAAGAACGTCAATGGCTCATTACTTAATTATAAACATGAAACCTACCTTGAAATTCCTTGCTTAATACTTGTTCAAAATGCATCCCCTCTTGTTCCTCTTGCCTCTCTTAATCTCCTTCATCCATGGCAAAATTTCCAAATCAATAAGCATCCAAATTGAACAACCCAAAGAAATAATCACCAAAATTGATCTTAGAAAACTTAAACCCATACAATTCTTAAGCTACATGGACCAAA
>JANZLH020000392.1:1408995-1422570 GCA_026770325.2 Erythroxylum fimbriatum
TTTTGAAATATGACAAATGTGATCAGGTGTTATGTGATATTACTTGACAAAGATCAAGTTGATGTGAATTACATGATGACATGATTTGTTGTGTGTTGTATGACAAGAATGAACCATCGAGGATGGTTACTCTGCTGAGTTTGCAAAACTCACCAGCATTGCACTGTGGCTTTTCAGGTTTAGAGAACATATCCAATTAGGCTAATTGGAGTATAGTCACTACATTGAATATGAGCTAGTGGCCAAGATCAATTTGCACCTGCATTTATTTTCAGTCATTTTGTATTAAACAGTGTATTCCGTAACAATTGAGCAATGTACCTGTGAATTGTACAGTGTAATGACATTGATGATTGAATATGTATGATAATGAATTGGGCCTAATGTTTACTAACTACTAAATATGTGTTTGTGTTTGAGAAAAATTTTGCAATGATTCGATTTGTCTGTTACAACGTGCCATCCTCGTAGACTATGTTCTCGAATATCGTTGATACATTCGAAAATATGCCCCATGAGAGTGGCGTATTACAGGCAGTCCGGAGGGAACCATTACAACTCCCTGAAATTGGTACAAGAAGTTGTGAACACACTTCTTGAAAATGGAATTCGCAGATAACCAATTAGGGACAGTCATCCTAAGTTTTACAATTCATTTTCATATGTAATTGAATGTAAAGAGGGAAGATTTCAAGAGACCACTAAATCACCGCCCCCCAAATCAAATTGGTGTTTGTTGTTGCACTAAGAGCCATTGTAACATGTGCTAAGATTGGGTATTTTGTATCCATTTAGCAAAGATGGGTTGTAATTGTATAGCAGTATCTGAAAACATATCTCGAGGGTGCCCTAAAGCGCTCATGGTATCATTATAAATATACAAACCAAAACTATGAAAGGCATACTATTAATGTGGGTATTTTTGTCTCCAAAGTGGGCTCTGTAATTCAAATCAAAGCTATGAAACAAGTAGTTGGTAAATTAAAATTAGAAAGATTTGAAATAACTCTACACTCGATGAAGATGAAGTTTGAAAATAAAAACAATTCCTTTTATTGTGTATCCCAGATTAATGCATCCTCTAGTGCTTCAATTATCGATTTTAGCATTGAGTAAAAGGTGTTATGCCTGTGGTTAGGGTATGGGTTCTATATTGCAAGGCCATTTGGGGTTAAGAAGATGCAAAGGCACCTCTCTATCTATAAGAAATGTGCATTCTGAGGTGGAAGTGGGAGAGAAGGGATTTCATAATTGGTGTTTGGTATAAGAAGACCCCTTTCACTATTTAAAATAAAAAAAAGGTTTATTATTTCTTTCTATTGTGTCTTATTGAAAGCTGGACTATTCGTTGAAGACAAAAGTACATCGAACTCATAGGAAGTTTTACCATAAGCAGATTGTATCCATTGGGCAAATATGAGTTCAATCAAGATTTGTTTCTCTGGCGTACCAACAAGAATTTTTATATTTGATAGGAAAAATTTAATATTTCATATATATCTCTTTCAAGGTATAGGCTTGGGGCATAACACAAATATTGATTGATTCTAATCGAATATAAGATGTAATTTCTATAGTATTCGTTTAGAAGAAAAAAAATTGCTATTAATGTGGCATAACCGTCAAGGTGAATTCGGAGAAAAGGAAAATAAAGAAAAATGACAATTCTTAAAAGCTTAGATCAATTTAGAAGTAACCACCTAAAAAGGAATATTTATTATTTGATCCATATCTTGACATAAGAAGTCTAATAGGAGCAATACTTGAAATGACAATTCATTAAAAAAAAAGCCAACTATTTATGTTTAATAAGATACTAAAGCTAATGATTGACTCATTCAATACTAGAAATAATCGCAGAAAATCTTTTGATAATATGGATAACTTATGTCAAAATTGAGAAATTTTGTGGCTTAAATCTTTAGCATTCTTTTATTTATTACCTGTGTCTACTCTTTAAACATAATACCATCCTCCACCACCACAAACCCTAGTTATATTCAGATATAGAATCCGTTGATTCTATATGACTTACTACTACCCTTTTTCCACTTCATTCAAACATGAGATTGGGAGTTGTTTTTTTACTTCACAAAAGGTCATGCTAAATCTTGTATCTATCTATATATACAAATAGATAGACTTATGGACTCACACCTAATGTCTTTGATAATATCCACTTTTACGACCATACTCTATTCGGTGGAATATCTTACGACGTTGTGATAACTAAGTTTTTACTAAATAGTCGCCCAAAACTGGTCATTGCGAACTCCTTTGTGAGGAGGTAGATAAAAATTTAACTCTTAAAGAAGCACTTCATGAAGCCTCCCAAAATTTGATTGATTGATTTATTCTTTTTCTGCCTATCTTGTTTTTCAAGTTTCTAATATTTACCCTTTTTTAATCAAAATATCTAAATTTTCTCTTAACATAAATATATATTGTGTATGTAATTCTCTACTTAGTCTTAAGTATTATTATTTTACTAAAACATTTCACGTATCAAATGTACCGAGGTTTAGCTCTCCCTCCCTCCCTCTGTCGAGATTTCCATATTGACACTTTGTTCTAAAGAAGATAACTCGTACTATTAACGATAGGTACTCTCCAACTCTCACGGGTCTAACTAACTAAGGCCTGAAATCTTGATGAGCCCAATACGTGTCTCCACTGTTACTTATTTTCACAACGGGCCTGGTCCAATTGAATGTACAGCAGAAAACGAAACAAATGTTATGTTTTGTTGGTATTATTATACGTTCAGAGCTAAAACTAACGCACCGGGAACTTTGCATCGCCGGTAAACAGTTGATTCCTCCGGAAAACCCAACTTAGAGTTGTGTTCTATGCTTCATTTAGATTGTAGAAAATGAGAGAAAAATGCAGAATTTGGTGGCCGAAGGAGATTGCCATTGATGCATCATCATCTTCAAATTATTTCTTGTTTGGTTGGTTTGTGGACTCGAACCCACTCTCTCTTGATGTCGTTGTAGCTTTTATGCATCATGAACTCTCTGTTCTTTCATGCCAGTCTCGTCTCCAGGTACAAAACCCAAGTTCTTTTTTTTTTTTTTTAAGTTTCGACTTTTGAGGGTTTTAGTCTTGTGGGCATGTCGTCCCACTGATGTATGTTTGAGTTGATTGCTTTTATGGATATTGTGATTATTACTAACCTTGTCCATGAATGCTAATTGCAATTTTGTGATATAAAGGAGGAAAAGGTGGTTTATTTAAGGCTTCTCGGAACTTGAGGTGCTACTAATGTTCGAGTTGCTTTAAACAGGGTATCCTTCGTGATACAAATGAGAACATGCCCTCATTTCTACAGGAGAAGTCTTTGTTTCGTTTGCTTGGTGATTGTTCCTCGTATTGTGGTGGTAATGACAAATTATCAAACGATGGAATGGTGAAAGATAGTTGGAAGAAGCCCTCATGTCACTTCATTGCTTCAGACACAAATGGGCAAGGAATACTTGGAGAAACTTATAATATGATGAATTGCGGGTGTCAGCAACTTAATGGGTTGGTTGAGCAGTTTTGGCAGGATTCTATTGAAAGCAAACAATGGATTCGGATGTCATATGATTCACATGCGCATTGTGGTGGAGACTTTCATTTCATCCCAAGATTGCATCATATTCATTGGAACAGGCAAATAATTTCTCAGTGTGATGTCCATGTATGTAAGTCATATTAACTAAACTCTGTTTTCTCTCAACCTAATGTGTACTAGTCAGCAAAGCTTAAAATGTACTCTTTGTTTGGCCACATTTAGGTGATAGTTTATGAGACTCCCACATACAGGGTGCATCATTTCTCATTGAATTCTTGGAATTCTTGTGAGCAAGTGAAAGTACCTCCAAAGAAACTGAAGTGGATTAATAAATGTCAGAAAGAACCACTTGAGTTGGTAACACAGTTCGTTGGATCCATCCCTTATGTTTTTTTTTTAACGTAACTTGTTATGCAATGATTATATTTTATGCACAGGATACAGTTATTTCGGCAATCAACAGTGCTGCTGCTGCTAAAGTCCTTGTTGAGACGCATATGGGGATCAACAAATATAATGGAATTTCGTTCATTTCCATGTATGGTCTGTTAGATATTTTGCTTGCTGGATCTTGCTTTTGTTTGTGCTATTAATGGTCCTTGATATGATTTCTCAGGTCACTCACGATTATGTGGAAAGTGGTGGCCATTTTTGTGGCATCAACTTCCGCTATATTGTATATTTTTGCTCAGCTCTTTTATAACTTCTCGCTTTGTGGGTCAAGATTGATGTACACAACATTCACAAGGGTATTCAGCACTACGTGGAGAATTATCCAACTCCGATTTTGGCAAATCTTGTACTGGCCCATCTTTCTTCAAGACAATGGTTTCAGGTGATCAATCGACTTCATGCTAAGTTTCATACGATATTGTGTACTTGGTTTTTCTTATGAAGTCTGATGTCTTTAGTAAAAAGGTATGTAACATTCCAAAGTAAAAGAAGGCGTGTTCCCTAGAGATTTTGCACATGAATAAGTTAACATACATATATTTGGAACTAACTGTGTATGCTTCAATGATAGCTTCAATATATGACACTCTTATTCAATTTCACATCCATGTACCAATATATAGCTTCTATTTCTTTCTTCTGATTCTTGATATAAGAAAATTGTGGTCTTGTCCATCCATTTTGTTCTCCTTGAATTTTAGTAATAGTTATAATGAACAGTTGATAAGCTGGACTACGGTCTCTTCTTTGGCTGTCATTGAATTTTTGCAATTAGGGTAATTTTCATGACCTTTTTCCTGCTTCATCTTTCTGATTATTTTTCTATTCTTTTTTAAAATTATTCTCAAGGTCGCACTCATGTGTGGAATATGCAGAGAAAGCTGCATTACTCAGGCATTCTATATGGTCAAGAATAGCTGTTGATCTTCTTCTAGGGAATTTATTTGGCTTTATACTGCTGCGTCACCAAGAATCTGCTTGCTTAGTGCTTAAAACATTCGCCGATGACATTACAAATGAGTTTTTGCGTTCAGGTTGTGTGTGGTTGATGGGTGTACCTGCGGGTTTCAAATTGAATACTGAGCTGGCAGGAGTCCTTGGAATGATTTCACTAAATATAATACAAGTTTGGTCTACAGTGTGGATATTAATTGGCTGGCTAACCATTCATTTCATTAAAGGGCTTGCTTTATTCGGGATTCTTTTGGGAGCAACAGTTCCTGCTGCTTTGATCATAGATTTGATTTCCTTAGCAACATTGCATGTGTCAACTATTTACTGGGGTGTATCACTAATTTACTCGTGGCAGATAAAGGCATTAGCAGCTCTGTGGCGCCTTTTCAGGTAAAACAGAAAATGAACTTTGATAAGGAGCTTCAGTATAAGAGATCTGATGTTCTTGTATTGAGGAAAAGTATTTGTATTTTTAACTTGGCTGAGTTGTGGTTTTGGCATCATTCGTAATCATCTTTTTATGGTAGAATATCTCTTGGGATTATCGGACAGTAAGCAATTCTCCTCTTGGTAACTCCCATTCGTTGAACTTTGTGTAGATGCTGGATTTGAATGATATAATACCCCCGTCTTGTATCTATGTATACAATAATGGCCATGGGATTTCTTTGATACAAGTAATTTATGTAGTTGTTAAACTTTTGGCAGGGGTCGCAAGTTGAACCCTCTTCGACAAAGATTAGATAGCTATGATTACACTGTGAAGCAACACATTGTTGGATCCCTTTTATTTACGCCACTACTGCTTCTCTTGCCCACAGTTTCGGCTTTCTACATCTTTTTCACCATTTTGAAGACAACAGTGACGTATTTTTGTTTATTGATTGAAGTCGCTATATCTGTAATCCATTGTATACCCTTTTTCGAAATTTTCCTTTTGTTGGTGCGACAGAGAAGATTGCCTTCTGGGATATGGTTTAAAATGATATATTGTAAGAGTGATTCTTCAGGGTTTGTATACTTTGGTGAAGGCAGTTCATTTGATGAGTCGATGCAGAATAAGGGTGGAAGCAAAATAGGATCTAGCATTCTAGTTTCTGTTGTTCACAGCAACTTCTTGACCTTTGGTGAGGCCTCAAGCTCTCTGTCATTCCATCTTGGTACTTTTGCCTTCACTACTTGCAGTGACTGACCAAATCCAATTATGAGGCTTAATTAAGGCTGTGATCTCTTTAAGATTAGAGACACTTATTTGTTTCTTATGCTTTGCAACATTGTTCATCCAATGTGTAACTCGAGGCAGCTACAATTATTACAGGACAAGTAGTCTTGCCACACTGTAAGAAGGTATTCTCTGGGATTTCTAGTTTTGTTGCGGCAGCTGCGTATGGGGCTCTCACTGGTTGTAGGTGAGTAAGGGTTCCATCCATATCCTATGATCTAGCTGGATGTTTTGTTCTTCTTTGACGTCAATTTTGTCAACTTGTTTTGTTGTTACTTTTTAATTGTTCTGTCTTCTGTTTTGTTTTCGGCTTTTCATCATCAGCATTCCATCTTCACTGGGGATCAATATTCCTTCAACAATGCCATGGATGTCTATCCCAGGTAGAGCATACTGGCGCCTATGCTATAATTCAATTCTTGACTGCATGTCTAAACGTTGATGCCATTCCTTTCAACGATTTTCGGCCACCTTTTGTTTGACTTCTGTATCTTGCGATTGCAACTTTGTCACTTACTTATTTTGGGGGTCAGATCCTCTGTCCCGACCCACACAAATGGATGGCTTGGATCTAATGGGACAGAGTTAGTATACGAATTTGGAGACAGAGGATTTCATGTCCTCATTTTGTTGGTATTGCTCCCTTAGGCGTTAGTGTTCTTTTCTGGCTTGTAAATAGCTTTGAGGAAATATCTCAAGTTCTTTCTGTTAATTTCTGTGTCTTGAAACTTTTCTCCCTCAAACTCCAATAATAATACTGTGTTACCAAAATGGTGATGCATGCGAGTTCAACTAATAGAAGTTTCAATAAATATTAAATACGCAATACGTGCAAATGCTGATAAGAGGAGACTACTTTGTGTCCTTGAAGCAAACACTGTTCTCCCTATACCTATTTAAGCTTATTTAAACCAACACCTGTATCCTCCTCTCTCTTGGATTTCATAATTCTCTTTACAACAGAGGGGTGGTATTCCAAAAACAATAGCCTGATAAAGCACAGATCTAAACAAGTCCTTCAATCAGGGAAGCTCACACAAGATGTTGCCAAGTGGTGCAATCGCAAGTATCCACAGCTTCTTATATAAGCACAGACATTCTCAGAATGATTTCGCTTTTTCACTCTCTCCGTTACTAAAAGCAGCACTAATGCATTGGAAACAAGCGCTAGAACATCACCAGACGATTGATTCTTGCAAGTCTATAAAAGTTTTTGGAAGCCCATATATCTGGAGTCAAAATTCACTCGTGTAGGTATGCTATCAAAATCGTAGTCTACACCCAACGAGGGTAAGCCTGGTAGATTTCTTATATATCGTTTGACGATCATATAGGATATGTAATCAGTTTCATCTGCAAAATTTAACATGGACGATGGTAGATTTACAAGTTCATCTGCTATACTGAATTCTTTTGTAGTTTGAATTTTTTATTTTTAAAATTTATCATTTATCTCCGTTAAATTTGATTTTTGTTTCACTTGACGTCAAATTTAACAAAGAATGGGTTAAAAAAGATAGGAAAACGACATTATATGAATATTACACAATACTTATCATAGTTGTACTTTTTTTGGTACACAAGAAGCAGTAATCAAGCGTTAAGTACGAATAAAAGCAATTCCTTGAGCATCCGCACGCAACAAATAGAGCATGCCAGTCGAGAGATTAGGCTACACGCACTCGCCGTAGATCATACCCGAGCCCAAACGAGCTAAAAAATCAACGCATTGGTTACCCTCGTGAAAAACATGGGCGAGAGTATATCTCTGTAGGGCACCAAGGTGGGATCGTATATCAGATATCAGGCTGGCAAGGGGGTGAAAGGCTAGGACATCCGGGGGGAGGCTAAGCAGCGTAGCGCTTCTAAGGAGTCAAACTCCACCACTAAGCTATCACACTGAAAGTCCCGTGCAAAGGCGAAACCGAATCCGAGAGCCATGAGTTCCGCTATCAGGATAGTAATGATCCCAACAAAGCTGGAGAAACCCGCCACCCAATTGCCATGACTATCCCTAAGCAACCCGCCAATACCCGCCTAGCCAGAACTAAGAATAGCATTACCTCGTCTACTGTAACCAAGGTACACAACATCGGGTGGAGTGCAACATTATGTAACGCATATACACTATGCCACATGAAGCTTTGTTTGGGGAAATAAAGTGGAAAGACAATTTTTTTTGATAAAGTAAAGAATTATATTAATAATAGGATGTCCACGCGAAATCATGTGCTCAATAACAAAGCAACGACAACGTCTAATAAACATACATCAAAACGAGGTGTTTGACCAAAAATGGGGGTAAGTGCAGATCATGTCTTACCCCATTCACTAATCCCAACCAAATTAGGGATTAGGTAGAGAAGCGCTCGCTGCGTTCTAGAAGAGATGCTCCAATCGATGGTTGATCTTCAGAGTTTCATGTTGCTCGTCCTCACCACTCGTGGATTAGAAGTTGTTCTCATGTTGCATGGACCAACATTTGTGTTCAGAGCTTATGTTCTTGCACTACACATCAGAAAAGGGGGAGAACCCCAGGCAATTTGCGGCTTACCAAACCCTCGGTCCTCGTCTACCTGGTATTTTCTTGCAAAAATTTATAGATCTACTATGTCATGAGATTGTTTGTCTCGTCTATATATTAGTTGATTCCCCAAAATGAGGCTAAATTAAGGTAGACTCTTTCAGATCTTAGAGTACAAAGGAGTTTCTCTGTGATTCTACCAATTAGAGAGCATAGAACCTTATTTTAAAGCGTGTAATACTATGAAAACGCATGATGTTTCTTTCTCGCTAAGTCTCCTTGATTGAGGAGACGAATGATATGATATATATCTACTTGTTGTAGTTAGAAGCATGGTTCAGGTTCAGAAGCCAATCAAGAGTTTCCATGAAGTTGGTACATGCATTAGAGATAAGACAACTCCTGAATCTTCTCCCATAAAAACTGGGAGAATGGGCAAAGGAAAAATAAGTGGTTTCTTGATTCTTCCTCTATCTCACAAAGGACACAAGTAGAATTAGAAGAAATATAGTGCATTCTAGAAGAATGGAGTAGTTAGGCATGACTGACTTGTGCCAAATAATAGGAAACCAGATTTCCCTTGGATTATTCTAATTGTGCCAATTTTTGAATTTCACAATGCTGAAGATGTTTGGAGGTAGATTAATACATTGGAATATGTCATTTCTTCCCAAGTTAGGATGGTAATTAGGAGTGAGGTGCTGTAATTCCAAGGGAATGTTCCATTGGCCCCTCAGAATGATGGAATTCACTTTTAAGTTGATAAGAAGTCCATTCCAATACTGAAGAGTTTGAGGAATTCTAATTAGGGGACCTTTACCAATCCAATTATCACACCAAAAATAAGTATTTTCTTCATTTACAACCTTACAAAACACCAAAGGTTCTAAAATAGGTCTTAACCTCAAAAGTTGAATCAAGGATCAAAAAAAGAAAGGTCTTAGAGTAATAGGCCAAAGGCAAAATCCTTTAAGGATATAGCTATGGAGCCATCGAATCCATAGAGATTTCTTATCCAATAGGATCTCCATAGATTTTTTTTATCAAGGCTGATCTATTAAAGTTGTCAATAAAGGTCAATCCTAGACCATCTTTTTCTTTTCTTTTGCATACTTATGTCCATTTAACCTTAGGAAGGTGGTCGTTCGAGTTTGAGTTTTGCCACAAAAATATTCTAAATAGCTTTACGATGGTTTCAATGAATCCTTTGGCTAAGGATA
Organism: Erythroxylum fimbriatum; assembly: GCA_026770325.2. Classification (NCBI taxonomy): domain Eukaryota; kingdom Viridiplantae; phylum Streptophyta; class Magnoliopsida; order Malpighiales; family Erythroxylaceae; genus Erythroxylum; species Erythroxylum fimbriatum. The sequence goes on from JANZLH020000392.1 coordinate 1,418,925, forward strand.
TGTTGTAGGACCAACAAACATGAAGGGAATTTAGAATGGATTTGATGAGTTGCAATCTCCCACCGAAAGAGAGAACCTTGTTAGACCACATATTCAATTTTCTCTATATTTTTTCTATCAAGGGAAAGCATTCAAAGAATTGTATCCTTTTTGTAGTAATGGGTAGGTCCAGATAAGTCAGAGGAGCTAGCTTCCTACTCATCCCTATGATTAAAGAGATTCTATTTTCCATCATAGTTGCACTAGCAGCCATAATGAAATGGATTTTCCTGAGGTTTACCTCTAAACCTGAGAGGTCTTTGAATAAAGACAAAGTCGAGATGAGCAATTTAATAGATTTACCATAAGCCTTGGAAAAAGCAAAAGGTCATCCACAAAGCATAAATTAATAAGGCCTACTTTCTTGCATTTGCTATGAAATTTGTAATCCTTACTATTACCCACCTTCTGAAGAGTCAATTGACTTAGAACCTCCATGCATATGTAAAAAGATAAGGGTAGATGGGATCTTCTTGTCTCAATCCTCTAGCACTCTTGGAGGTATCAATTGGCATACCATTAACAAAAACAAAGTAAGATGGAGTGGTAATTCAGGCCTTAACCTATCTAACAAACACATTTTGGAAACCCAAAAGCCTCAGAGTCTGAAGGATAAAGTCCCATTCTACATTATCAAAAGCCTTCTTGAAATTAACTTTTATGACACAATTATGAGGGGTATTCTTAATCTGATATCGTTTCATCAGTTCTTGAACAATCTTTCTATCATATAAAAAGACACTTTGATTATCAGAGATTAGTGAATCCAAGACAAGCTTCAACCTGTTTGCTAAAATTTTAGAAATTACCTTCTAAATGAAGTTGGTGCATACAATAAGCCTGAAGTCATCCAGGGAAGAAGGGAAGGAGATTTTAGGATTCAAGAAAATATGAGTTTTATTGATCTCCTTCTATAATATTCCCCTTGAGAAAATTTCCAAGATTGCTCTCTTTACCGTAGGGTCAGTTTCTTGCTAGGTCTTTTTAAAAAATAGCATTAAAGTCGTCAGGTCTAGGAGATTTATGAGGATGCATTTGAAAAATCACCTCTTCTATCTCTTTGTCCTCCATTAGTTTAATGAGTGTTGCAGCTTGCTCTTGAGAAATCGTCTGTTGAATGAAGGAGCAATGAGTAGTAGTTGCTTGAGTATATGAACAACCATAAAGCTCTTAAAGTATCTCTCGGCTTTCATTAGAAGGTCTTTTTGTTGAGTAATTTCCTCTCCATCTTGAAGCTTAAGGAAATAAATTCTATTTGCACTTTTCCTTGTTAAAATAGAGTTAAAGAAGAATTTAGATCACCTTTCACCATCTTTTAGCTAGTTGACTTTGGCCCGTTGTTCCATAAGGTTATCATGATCCCTCGCTTTTGATAAATAAGACCTCAAAATAGTCTTCTCAATACTCAATAAGATAGAATTAGTAGGATCTCAAGTAAGCTTATCTTGTATAGCTTCCAATTCTTCTTTAACTTTAGTAACAACTAGTTGTATCGATGAAGTTTTTTCGCTCATAATGCTTTTCATCTCCATTTTTATAGCCTTAAGCTTCTAGACACAAATGAATTGGTGTGTTCCCTCAATTGGAACCTCTAAACCATTCTAGAGAGCCTCTGTAAATCCATCATCATCAATCAAAAGATTATTAAACCTGAAATGACCTCCTCTACATTGGCTTTGAAAGAGATTCTATATCTGTATAGGTGTATGATCTAAGAATAATGGATCCACGAAAGTAGATACCCTATTAGGAAACTGTGCAATCCATTCTTGGTTTACCAATGTATAATCTAGTTTTTTCCTTAAAGCCCATCTACTAGCCTATTTGCTGCTTCAAGTGTAGAAATGGCCCTGAGACTTTAAGTCAAAAAATCCCAATTTACCCACACAGTCATTGAAGTCAGGTGAGAAGTTTCTCAAGCTGTAGTTTCTCTCATATTCAATTCTATATAAGGTAGAATTGAAATCTTCACATAGAAGCCAAGGTCTATTCACTATCTGTTGGAACTATGATAAGTTGTCCCATAAAAGTTTCCTTTAAAAAACATAATTAGCACCATAGATAAATGAGGAAAAGAAATCAACATTTACTTAAAGAAGTTTACATTTTAGGTGAACAACTTGCATCCCTGTCCTAAAAATGTGGACATCCACTAAAGAAGGGTCCTATCCAATAATGATTCTCCCAAACCTATGAGCTTAATGGTTGGAGATAAATTTTCACCTAGAGCCCAGTTTATTAGGAAGTCTAACATTCTCAAGTCTGATTTTGGTTTCAAAAAGAGAAAAAAAATCCATGGTTTTGTACATTCTGGTGCTACCTGGGTGCATAGAATAAGGCGCATTGTGTGCCTCATTGATAAGTTGCATTTTTGTCAAATTAATTCTTGGTGTTTTATGTTCTTTTGGTAGGTTTTTGTGATGTGTTGCTTGTGTTTTCACAGTAATTTGTGTCTTTGTCTGTTTTAGGTGTCAAAACACAAAGTGATGCAACTTGAAGTGAAAGCTAAAGATATTTTAATTGTCCGATCGATGAGCTACAGTTACAAGTGGTGCGGCGCAAATTAGAAGAGCAAAAAGGACTTGAAGGAGACAACAAATAAATCAAGGAAACAAAGCAACAAATGAATTAATGGGAAGCCAACATGCAACTAAATCAAGAGGAGACAGCACTTACGCAAGGAGCTGGAATAAATAAAAGAGGCCTAGGTTTTTGGGCCCAAGGATGAACATAGAAGAGGATTTCTAATTGTCATGGGGCCCATGTTATTTAAAGGAGGAGAGGAGAAACCTAGACTACGGCAACTATGGAGGAATAAAGAAAAGAATGAAAACCAAGGCACAAAAACCTAGAGAACTTGGAAGTTGACGGCAACTTTAGAACAAAAAAAAGGAATTTGGGCTAACATGACATTAAAAGGGGGCCCACTTAAAACCTAGGCATTGACGGCAATTTGGAGAGGAACCTATATTTTTCTAGGAGAGAAGTCAAATATATGACGGCAACTGGGGGGAAGCAAGAAAGGGAATCAACGTTTGCGGCAACTCCAAGGGCAGATACTGGAGATTTGAATAGAGAGAGTTGCCGCAAACTAAAGAGAGTTTTCTGAGTGAGGTTTTTGCAATAAGAAAAAAGTGAAGTGAGCATAGGATATAGCGCCGGGGAGTTACGAAAAGCAATTAGAGGAAAAGAAATCAGAAGTCAAAGACAACAACAGTGGACGAAGGTTGGCGTGAGCAGAAGCTTGGGAGAATCAGAGACAAGTCAAAGTTTGCGGCTGTGTCAAGAGGAGAGTTGGACGACGACAGATTGCGGCAGCACAGTGGGCTGAGATTTAGTTCGGTGAAGATTTAATTTTTATTGTAATTGTCAATTTCAATTTTAATTGTTAGAGACTAGAATTATTTGTGGTTAGTTTTTAATCTAGTCAGGATACCTTACGTTTGATGCATGTAGTTCGTGAGACTCCTTGGGTTTAATTGTTTTCGTGAATTTCTTATGCTTATTTAATCTCTGTGTTTGATCGTTTAATTATTGTTGAGTTTGTTGATTAATGTGGCCAGTTAATTAATTGACTTAATAATAAATTGCCGAATAGATTAGTTAA
>JANZLH020000392.1:1422670-1443945 GCA_026770325.2 Erythroxylum fimbriatum
GAAGCCTATACTGGTCAACGTGCACGTGACTCTGCTGGGTGGACTTAACTAACCCACATAACATGAATTTCATGCATTAAAAATCTGGACTTTTCCTGTCCAACTGACTGATTTCTGAAAATGGATTTTCATGCATCCATAAAGCTGATTATGCTAAAAACACATTTCATGCTTTCACTGAATATTCATGCTCATTCAACACATGGTAAATTCAAACAACTTCAAGTACCGATATGATTCTCACATAATAGAAATCATAATCAACTTTCAAGAAACTCAATGCACATTAAATGCTCACTTTCAAGGTAGTTAAAAACTATAAATTTTATTAGTTGAAATAGCATTAATTACTTACTAACATAAAGATAAACATGAAACCTACCTTATAACTTGCTTAATCCTTGTTTAGGAGTGCTCTTCTCCTTGCTCTTCTCCTCTCTCTTGCTCTACTTCAAGAGAAACAAAAACCCATTTCAACATAACTTCACTTGAAAATCTACATAACCTCTTACATGAAATTAACTTCAAAATCACTAAACCCACTTCATTTCTAAGCTTTCTCAACCAAAACCCAAGCAAAAGCTCTAACTAAAATTCATGGCTTACCTTAAATCTTGACTCAACCAAAGAGTTTCTTGGTTCAAAGTGTAGCTTGAACCTTCCTCCACACTTTTTCTTCTTAAACTTTCTTCAAACAAACTCTAAATCTCTTGGATATTTGAAAACCCTAACCCAAGCTTCTTCTTTTCTCCTTCTCCCTTCACCTTTCACGAACTCACTCTCTCCCTCTCACAATTTCGTAACTCCCTCTTCTAATTCTACTAACTCATTTAACTTCTCTTCTTTTATACTTCTACTAACATAACTTAAGCCCACAAGGCCCAAGTCCATTAGGTTTCTATCCCTTTCTTCTTATATTCTCTTCCTAAGCCACTTAAGCCCATTTCTTCATTCAAGCCCAACTAACTCATTTAATTACATTTACTCCTAACACCTAACTCCTTAATGCTATCTTTTAATTCATGCTATCTAACTCATTTAATGTCATATGCTAATTAATGCTATCTTAATTTAATCTATTAAAACTCTAATTTCCTTTAATCATGCTTAATAACATAAAAAAAATTCTGGGGCTAACATTTACCTTTGCTCCTATTAGATTTCCTTTTAGTACCTATAAAAAATTTCCCAATAAGAGGATCATCGTCCTTCATTAGAAGGTAGAGAGTTGTTAACCATTTGATCAAGACCATTGGGAAGGTCATTAAAGTTAGTTGGTTATTCATCCAGAGTAGTCTCCTCTTTAGAAGTATCATCCACGCTAATTGATTTACTATCAAGAGCTACCCCTATAGCCTCTTTTCCACCATTAACTTTAACAAATACCTCTTTTCGACCATCAGTTGTAATAAATACCTCTTTTCTAGCAGTTGTTATATCATTTTCCTTATTTTTTATAGTTGTGTTTTAGCAAGGAGTAGATTCCTCAATCAGTCCAGCCTCTTGATTGATAATCCCATCACCTATTACCTCCTCATAATCACCCTTTTGGAAAGTTTTACTGCGTAGGAATCCATCTTTTATCTTGAGAAGTAAGTGAGGGCATCCGTTGGTATTTGACTGACATATTATCCTCGTATAGAGATCCATCAAGTCCCAATCTCATAATTGAGATAATTTCAGATAAATCATTAGAGAGTTCCATATTAATGCAGATTCTAGCATAACCCAACCTCATCCTTTTCACTGTATTATCATCCAAACATAGGGGTTTGCCTATAAAGCTATCCTTTTGTTGTCCAACTTAATAGTGCATGAAGAGAATTTGGAAGACAATATTGAGATATAACTTAGTAGCTGTTGGGACTTTAGGAAACGACTTGGAGAGATGATTGAATTTTTTTTTATTATATTAAGTAAAATGGAGGAGATCTTGTCACAATAATTAATCTTATGCAATAGCCAACACATTATATTCTTATTAATAACGTCTCAAATCTTATATCATTCAAAAATTTGATAATTTAACTTTAATAAATAATTAATCCTAGCTTCTATTTGTAAGTACTATACAAAATTGTCCCTTACCCCATAAACATTAATATTAGTATCGTATCCGAGCCTCAAATCCGAATTATAAATGTTCATTTTAATCACCTAATTGATTACACTATCTCCTCTAATTCTGTTATGATGCAAGTTATCCAAAATATGATGATTAATCCTTAATGGTTGAGTGAGCTTATTTATGGTTGGAATTTTATGCATAAGGCCTTAGTAACCTCCAGTACTTTTTAGTACTGTCAGACCAAGTTGTTACATTGAGAAATGATTTCTCTAGCCAAGACTTATGTACTTTAACATAATGCAGCAAAAAAAGATGATGTAAAACACTCTTGAATACATTGAAAAAAAATTATAAAAAGGAAATTCTTATCTAATTTTAGTTGTTGTAAGTATTAAAAGAATGATATGGTTTTTCTCCCTTTGAATCTATATTGCAGGTATCATTGAGTTTTGCTCTATGGAATCATCTACATCGATAACAACAGTTGTATAATAACATGTCCACATATTTTATAAGTATAGGTTGGAGGCTCCTTTACAAACTTTTGGACAAGAAAGAATTCTAGAAACAGATTCTTTAAATGTCCAAAATATGGGATAAACTCTATGCACAGTTCAATTAATTTTAAGAAAAGAAAATTATTAATAAAACAATAAGTATTTTTGTCATTTATAGTACGGAAAGGAATGTTACAATTCCTTTAAGTTGTGTATAAAAAAATTTACTCCAAAAACTGTAAATTTTATAAATGACTTTAGAGAAAAGAATATGTTAAAAGTTTTTAAAATTATTATTTCTTTTTGAGAATTGAATACACTAAAAATTCACAATGAACATAAGGGAGATGATAATAAACTTAATTAAGTATAGAGTTTGATGATCTTGTCTTAGATTTTGTTTTGGTGCTATCATTATTATACGCATGTACAAGCAATTAAAATGAGCTATCATAGAGTATATATATGAGTAGTTCTAACGGATAGTAAAACATATGAACCTTATTTCCTAAATTAATGAAAAGGAGCTAAATCTTTATTTAATTTGTATGTTACAATGTAATGTTGTTTCTAAAATAATATATTCATAAAATGAATGTTCTAAATTAAGGTTGCATTGCATGTAACTCCCACCATATGTTGTATTAACAAAAGAGAGTGCCATATTTGTTTGACTATATAGTTAAAAACAAAAAATAGCTATTTGCATATGGCATTGTCTATAAGTCATAAAAGACACTACTTATGGAGTTGTCTAAAAGATCATTAATATAAAATATATTATACATGGGGCTATCCAAAAAATCATTAGTACAATATATAATTCCAATATAGTTACCTAAAAGATCCCAAATACATAGGACCATATGTTATATATGTCAATATAAGTAACACAATACTTTTCTTTTGTAGGCTTGCATTGAATAAGTGCAAAAAGAAAAGTATAGTCAAAAGCTTGATGAAGTTGTGGTCAATATGGGAGTGATCAGGACTGAGCGTCAGAAATTATTTGGAAGGGTGTGAAATTATCTAACATGAAAGGAAATAATAAAGTGAGTGATGCCTTGTACAAAGTTCCTAATCAGTATCTACAGTCCATCAAGATTGCATTAGAAGAAAAGATGAACCAGTAAGTAAAAGTTGAAAAGGAGAGAATGAGCAATGAATTAGAATAAGAGAAAGTTGAATGCTTGGAAACGAAAATACAACTAGAACAAGATAAAGCAGACGTAAAAGAAATGATCCCACAAATGTTCTCTCTTGCTCAATCTCAGCATAGGCAAGCTAACACCATTAACATAAACATGCTTTGTAAATTCAATGCACTTAGTCAATCAAGAATGAAATATTCTATTCCACCAAATCATACATATCAATATAAAGAATATGAGGTGAAAAAGTTCCTCAATTCGCTGTTGTTATATATCATCTTGTTATCTTTTCTATTAAGATTAATTGCCTATTTTCCCATTTACAAATCTAGGGGTTGAAATGTTTATGCTTTTTGACTTTTTCATAAAAACAACTAAATCATTTAGTTATTAATTTTTGAACTACGTTAATTGTCTTGATTAAACATAGGTCACAATAAAGTAGTTAGTGTTTTATTTTTTCAATATATCAATATGATTATGAGCATAGTGGTTTTAGAATAATTTTAATTCTCTTCATTTTTTAGGAAGATGATGATTATGATTGAAAAAGGGGGTACCTCGTGAAGAATTTTGGAGTGCTCATACATTGGTTTTATTATGTATTTTAGTTGAAGCACTTATATTTTACATGGACTAGAGGAAGATAACATAAGTGCATATTTAATTATTGTATTTTGGATATGTTAAAGGTTAAACATCACAAGTGCATATAAATTATATGATAACATATATAAATGCAGTTTTTAGGTTGTTGACATTTGGCAATACATATTTAAGGACGTGCATTAATGTATATATATAGCTACTTTGAATACTATAGATTGTGTTATCTTAATGCACATTGATGTATATATAAATGTTGCGTACTCAATGATAAGGGTCTAGTTTTATATTAACATGATATTGCTAATGAAATAATAAAATGTTGCTTTTGATGTTAGGTATTGTTGCTGAAAAAAATCAATTTATTACCTTATAAAGACTCAAAAATGTTGTTGCTATAATTTGTAATTATTTTGTTGTCTTAGTTAAAACTTAAACAATATTATTCATTGTGTTGAATAATCAAAAACTTTTGTTGCCTTATACTTATAACAGCAACTTTACTTTATTGTCATATATTTTTAGCTAGGCTTTTCTTTGTTATTTAATGTCTTTTTTGTTGCAGTGAAAGAAGAGTTTTAGCAATGAGATCTCTGAAATCATATCCTGGAAGCCAAAATATTCAAGGACTATGCCCACGTCTAGGTTGAAGAAGGGAGTTGTACTTATGAGTGGCTTCTCCAAAAATTTGATGAAGTTATTTCTTAGACGGTGATAGTGTCATAAACCCTGAAGCATTTATATTTTGGTAAAGAGTATCAAAATCTAGTTGTGACCCATGTGACTTATAGTTTGAGTCCCATAAAAAGTACCCAAGATGATGGTTATTGGGTATTAAATAAAAGGATCTCAAATAGGTCAAAGACTCTTTCCCTCTCTCTTTCAATATGAACCAACATGATGGTTGGTTAAAGTATAAATAAGTTTTAGAAACTTATGAAAGGTGATCATAACCATTGGAGAAACCGTTAAAAGTTTAAGAAAAAGAGAGGAAATAAACTTGTATCAAGAACATCAAAATCTTACAAAACGATCATGTATACAGGTATGTCATAAATCGATCTATAACTGTAGAGCCTGGTATTGCATGATTTGTTTTCTATGGTGTTTTCTACCGTGTATTGGTATGATTGTGTTTCTATTTGTGTTATATGAATGGAGTGTTGCATGATCTGTACTTTTTTTCCATGTGCAATGCTTTATTAACATAATAAACACAATACGGATGAATGGTTTAAAAGTGCCAGAAACGAATATGAACCATCGGTGTTGACATAACATAAATAATGAAACAAACCTTCGGTGTTGGTATGTATGGAATGGAAAAGTGATTTTCGTTTTGATGATTTTCGGGCGTTTATCTCACTACTTAACCGGAACATGATGGTTTAGATTAAGGGTACTATACAGTAGAGAGAATGAAAATACTGTAAAGTTTTCGGTGCGAAGAGAAACCGAAAACAAGATATGCTCTTGATAATGCTTCAAATGGTTTTCGTATCCTTTGTGATTATCATGTTGACCAAAGATGCCCTGGGTACGGGTGGAATGTTTTCCAGTATAAAGAGCAATGATATAAAGAAACGAAATCAAACTCCACTGTTATGGGTTAGAGTGAGAAACTCTATGAGTTTATGTCATGTATTGACCACCAAAGAAGATAATGGTGGATGACATTATTGTTTGACTTAAGCCAAAAGAGGAGTATGAATCCATGCAAGAAAGAAACGTTATAATAGATTTTTTTTTAAAAAAAAGAAACCAACATCGAAGGAAGACAATAGTGCAGCGTCTGGCGACGCTATGTCATAAGGCAGGAGGGTGGCGCGTTCAATGCATGCGTCAGACACTGCCTCTATGCTGGCAGAAGTTGGTGCGTGCTCTACATGTGCCAGACGGGCTTCCAGGCCCAAAGATTAGATTATGGACTGAGTTTTTGGATCTTTGGGCCATTAAAGGATATATTGGGAAATAATGGATTATTTAATTCATAATTGATTTATTTTCTATACATAATATAATTTTGAAAATCAATGCCATATTATATATTTTGCTGGTACATTGAATATTTTATATTATGTAATATTTGGAATTAAAATTTTCTATTATATGATGCATATGCTACATAGCATAATGGTAATTTAAAATAGTTTGTTAGTCACCAAAGTGACCAAACTAATTAAATTAAATTTTTTCATGTATGATAATTGTCCAATTAAATGTTTATTCTATGGAAAGCTTGTTAATCGCCAAAGTGGCCTAGCTTGAAAATTTTAATCATTTAATTGTGATTGTTTCAATTGTTCATTATGATATGATGCTAAAGTGACATACTGGTTGAATTGAACAATTGAGATAATTAATTATAACGCTAAGAGGTCACCCAAAGGTAGACCATTGCTTATAATTAATGACATTAAAAGGACTTTATCAACATATTTGGTTAATATGATTGTATATCCAAAGATAACATCCATGTTGACTATAATATGATTGATTATCCATTATAGTGAACCACAAATAATCATCATAATAGGTTACAACTATGTATTTAAATTTCACCTAAAGGAGAATTTAAATGCATAATCAAAGTGTATTAGTTAGTTTGAATCCATTTAGGTTTACTTAAAGCATTAATGCGTGGGCTGTATGTTGTATGTGCAGCATTTACTAATTTGTTCATCTTAGGAAATGGCTTGATCAAGTTCAATGGTCTGAACTATAGGGACTGGCCTGAACAAATCCAATTCCAACTGGGTGTAATGGATTTGGACTTGGTCATAGTTTCAGATGCAAGGTCCACAGCCATAACTGAGACTAGTTCTGAAGCTGACAAGTCTTATTATGAAGCTTGGGAATGGTCTAATATGCTATGATGATGTATATTCTTCTAGGACTGTATTCTCGTGACGACCGGGACGATGGACAGCGGGTGAGAAAGCTAGGAGCAGGAGAATGGTGCGCAATGGGTGCGTTGGAATGAGTTCCATCTTACTACGAGGAAAACCAAGGCAATGGTATGGCCTATTCAAAAGAAGAGAAACCTCCGATATGTAGAGTTTTTAAACGCCATAATACAACTATTATTGCTTGTGGAGCGAGCGGTGAAAAATCCTAATAAAATTTTTAGGTTAGATTCTAGAGTTGTCTATTGTTGTGAGGGGTAGTGTTTTTAACTTATAAATTTTAATATGATATTTGTAGTATTTCAATCGATACAACTCAAAATTCTAAATAATAGATACAAGATAATACTATATTATTTTCAATTGGTATGTTACGGTAACAAATTTAGAATTAATACCTTTCATATATGTCTTAGTAATGTATTGCATGTATTCTCCATTTTACTTTTGGTACTTTACCACATAATATTAAACGAATATAATACAAATGTATTTATGATTAGAGATTGGCAACAAATAAAGATTTGTTTTAATTATACATAAAATCAAGTGTGGACCTCCCTTATGGTTTTATTTTAATTTATTACAAAGCTTGTATTACTATAAACTTACAAAAAGACCTTATAGTAAATGTCTCTTAAATTATTTTAAAATTCCTAATTCTTTTTCACACGACAATGCCAACAGTTCCGTTGGGAATTGAAGAAAATGACTACTGAAAAAATAAAAATAACTTCACTTCCGTTGAGTATAAATTAATTCCAAAAGGACAGGTGAACACATGTTGGATTGAATTTGCAACTCAACAGACTGCTTTTTGTGGCAGTTCCAGTTATAATACAACAGAAAACAAAAGCAGAAGATTTGGGGTAGAGAAAGGCAAATATAACAATATTAAAGATGAGAAATTTTGGCACCGAAGAAAACAGGTGCTATGTGGAGCTACTTGCCACAGGTTTCAACCCATGCTTGAGAGCACAGTTCCATACGAGATCAATCTTATCAACGTCGATAGCTCCAACTTCGTGGTGAGTCCAGCCCTCTAGCAGGTGAACCACTCCTCCTGCATGGCACGCGTGAACCACTCCTCTTTCCATGGTGTACTGTTTAGTTTACAACAACAATTTCTTTCAGGCCTTAATCAATGGTACGCAAACCTTTGTAGAATTAGTTCTTGTCTGCAAATCTTGTCATCTAACTGTATGTAATTATTAGCATGAATTATTGCATAGAGATTGGGATTCTTATATAATATGGAAATGAAGAACAGCTATACCCCTGTTCCCCTTTCTGAGTTAATAATAGTCTTCGTCTCTCTTTCTTGAAGATTTCCACTAAGTAAGCGTACCCTTCTCCTGAATCTATTGTTTGATTTATAGAGAATGATAGCATCCAAAGATTGAAGGGTACTTGTATGTGAAATTCAAAATTTAAATGCTTTCATATTGATCCATCCATTGGTAGTATAGAAGAAAAGGCTAAGGAGGTGGTCACCTCGCAACATCCGAGGCCTTGAACATCATTCGGTAGTCTCATTGCTGCAAGATCACCATAGGTGCAGTCCCTTCTGAATGACAAGATGGGTGGTACCACAAATTGGTGGAAATGCGTACCAGGTGGGGCCAATCTTTGCTCTCTTGGTGTGATCCACTTGCCAACTATCCACGTCTACAAATTATATTTCAACACAATAATAAACCTCACAGTCCAATTTCACATCTAAATCCCATGCACTGCGTAGCAGAAAGATATCATTTTTATTGTGCATATTTGACCTTCTTTAAAAGGGTTTACTCATATGGGTTCACCTGAAATGAGTGTCAGGTTCCATATTAGAAAATGTCATTTTGCTTTCCTATTTCTGGGTAAGAACACATACCTTGCAATGTTGAGCTGCTTGATACTTGGTCACTTGGACGAGAAAGCTTTGGCAATCCAGTGGGGCTTCCTTTTGAATATTTTGGAATCTTTCTGTTGATAGTGTCAACATCTGTATTGAGTCATCAAACTATCAAATCAGTTCTATAACAATGACAACATCACCATGGCATAAACTAATTAATTAACCCACAATAATTGGCACTGCCAATCCCTATTAATGTTGGTTACTTCAACCCATAACCAACCGGAGACCACATATGCCTCCCAATCTAAATCTGATGTTAAATACCTTGGTCTGTTATAGACAATAATTCCTTTCATGTGTAACTCATTTAATTATGAGTGACTTCATTCTCTCTTTCATGCTTCACCCCCACCTAACATCAGTTCTGGAAACTGGGACTTACAAGGCTAAAGCTCTTAATCACATAGTCAAATATATTACTGCCCGAGGTCACTTACAAGGACTCTGACTTTCTTTTGGCAGAGGTAGAGAGCAATTGCTCTTCCAAGCTTGGAAGTGGCCCCACTTAAAAAGACTTCCTTCACATCCTTGGGGAGCTCATTGAGGATAACTGCAGCAGTTAAGGTGTTCCCATGAACGACTCGAACTTTAAGGTCTGGATGCTTGTTGACAAACAGTGTTCCGCCGCCATTAAGTGCTTCATTCTGTACCCAAATGTTTTATTTTCCCAGAAAAATGAGAATAGGCTTACACAGAAACATCATTTAATGGTTCATGCCCATTAATGGCAAATGCAATCGTGTCAACAAGCATTGGAATTAACAACAGAATCTATCAAGCCTCGAGGCGGTTTAGGGACGTGGGATTCTACTAGACATGCACTGAGGCATCTGAACTCTTTTAAGGAGTAAATTTTAATCGGAAAAAGAAGAAAATCATTGATTGAAATGATACTTGCGTCTAGGAATGTTACTTCAAATCACTGTTTGCTGCACAGGCAGTAATTGATAATTGCAACCAAGAAAGTCTCCAGGGCCCGAAGTTTTTGAATGCTGCTATTTACATTACTACTTCATTAAGAAGGTGTTATTTGATATAGAAGTTCTCTAACAGGATTTAGCCAAGAAGAGATTATGTCATGAGTCATGATCATTACAGAAAACAGTTCAGATGATAATTACGGACCTACTTCATTAGTCAGCTGTTATTTGACAATAAAGGTTCTCCACAGGGTTTAGGCAAGAAAGTTTGTGAAAAATCTGCCATCTCAGGACCATTACCAGAAAACCCACGGAATAGGCTTTCGATAGAGGCTATACATAATGTATTCCTAAACGGCAATCATTATTACACTTTTGGTTCAAGAAGAGAGAAGCTCCACTTCCCACCGTGGATCGTTTAATACCATGCATTTATTTTTTTCAACTACCATAATCAGAGCAAATTAACTTTTGTTTATTTCTGGCCTTACAAGTAGAAGTAGCGAGAGCAAAACTAGAACTTGCTGCCAGCAAGCCTCATAACTTGATTAGATGTCACTTGTCCCTCACACCCCACCTATTCGAGCCTTCTTAAAGCAAAGCCAATGGAAAACAAGATTTCACGTAATAACTTGCTAAGGAATGCCGAGTTAAGTACTTACCTTGTTCAAAGCGGCAAGGCTAATGACCTTGACACCGAGTTTGTCAGCCCTGAGAATGGCGTCTTCTATGTGATTATTAATGCCCTTTGCAGCAAATGGCAAGAAGTACTGAGAAGAAAAGGAATAATGACATAAAATTATGAGTCTATAACAACAAAATTTAACAACGTTTATTAAACAAATTATGATTCGCCCACCTGAAAGCCAAACCTAGGTACAATCCATGTTTGGTGCAACCTGCCTCTGAGATTGTAGAAAGATACATAGAAAGTCTTAGCAGCAGCCCACAGTATGAACATGACAGTAAAAGCCAGGGGCCAGAAAGGCAGCAGAAAGAATCTCGTCGAGTAGGGTAAGGCCGCAAATGATCGATTAACGAATGGCCCGTGCATTGAAGATGTTACATCTACCACATGAGCTAAGAACACGAAATCAGCTACCTTTTCGTCTGCATTAAAACCAAGATCACGAATCAGTCGAAATTCAAAATATTAATGTGATATGACAATTCAAGCGGATCCATTACTCTTGCATTTCTCAACACATTATGCCATTTCCAGATATAAACTTTGATGACATGCGCAATGGTCCTATGTAAATTTCTGTCCGGTGTGATTGTGAGTGGGAAAACCCCCTTTTAATGCATTACAAGTTGGTCATTTAATTTGATGCTTCAGGATTTACCGCCGTTTGAGCTCATTTTCTTGTGCAGATCCCAAGAGTTGGAATTCAGAGTGTTCCACAAAGCATCAAAGAGCGGCATAAAGAGGCAGAAATTGGTCTTCATATCTGTGTGATGCAGACTGTGGTACCTGCAATCCGCCAACCATAAAATTGTAAGTCAATAGATAATAAAGAAAATTAGGAGCTAGAAATTGTGATGTAGCAAAATTTCCTTTGGTAAATTTGGTGGCATTGCAAATTTTGTGTGCACTGACGCGTATGTAGTATATACTGATGTGCAGTTATCCTGCTACACACTCGCATCTGATGTTGAACAGATAAAAAGTGGTGACAGAGCATTCGTAAAGTTTGGGCTGAAGTTAATGGCCTCCATAAATGGGGTTCACAAAATGTAAGGACTCAAGCGATTATAAGGGGACTACGCAACCATATCATTGCTGTACATTGTTATGAAGTTGCTCGTGCACATTTCTTCCTAAGTTTCATGTGAGAAAGAAAGTAAAATGGACTTTCCAATAGGATGGTGAGACAATGCGGCCCTCTGTATTGTGTAGAATCGCGTTGGGGACTACAACTGTGACAACTCCATGAGCTTGTAGATGGGTATTGTTTCTTTGAAACATTAAATGCACTATTTTGTGGCTGGTTGATGTGCCAAATGTGGTTCTAATCAAGCATGTGAAGAGAATATTTAGCTTAGGCTGCTTAGCACTTACGTTGGGGTATAAAGAAGGTATCTAAAGAACGGAAATGTCTCAAACAGTTGATTAGGCACAACTTCAACATTACAATGTCCCAAGCATCTGAGAAAATCAAATGCCAGAAGGTAGCCATAGATCATGCTCTTTGATCCATATCCCAACGCAGAAGCTCCAATTATTGGAATACTGGTTAAAACTGTTAGCATCAAATGTTCCAAAAATGTTGCATTTGCACCTGCACAAGAGATGATAAACAAATAAAGACGAGCATTTAAAGACATTAATCCACGGGCTAGAAATTTTATGCCTGTTCTTTACCTGTGAAAGGGTGTATGACCGGACTTGAATGGTGGAGTGAATGGTAATGAGTAAAGAGATATCCGTTGTGAAACCATCTGTGAACCCAATAGTACAGGGGCTCTGTAATAACTACATGAAGGATCAAGGTGGTAATAAAACCATACGTGTTCCAGAGCGGAGCATTTTCAAGGTATGATGGAAAAATAAGACATGCCATTGAAGCAATCAGTGCCTGGAGAAGAATGAAGTTGTCCCTGCAAAATCCCCCGTAAACAAAGATGCAACTGTAACTGTTAGCAGGTCAATTTCCAACTACCAGGACTGGAGCATAATGACTAACCATCATAATAATTCAGGGGAAGAAAGAAAAACCCAAATCTTTCTTTTTTCCAGGAAAATCTTACCAATCCCATTCACTGTCTATCTGCTTGAAATCATACCCATCCTTGTTAATCCGGAGTTTGCGATTCAGGAAAAGCATGCTAGAGAAGGAACTCCACAGAAAATAAACAAACTCTCTCAGAGTAAATAATACGACAACATGCAGATACCAATCGACCTTGAAAGTTCCCTCCTGAATTCTTGAATACGCGACTTTGGAGAGAACAGGTGCATAGAGCAGATACTGCGTAACAAACATTGAAGAGGCAAATCACGTCAACGTCAAGCAACAGAGAATATTCCAAGAATCAACTCCATGGATTTAAGGCAGTGACACTGTAAGAAAACAGAGTCTGGTAAGAGATTTCTCTACCTTATAAACTCCCATGTTCTCCCATGGCCAAGTTGACAATGGAGCAACCATTTTTCCCAATGAAGTAATTTGATATTCTGATGATAATCTACCTCAGCTTCTTTCCCCTGAGGCTGTATAACATAAACCCTTCTCTTTCAAAAAGATGAACCAAAGAAATTAGCGGCACAAAAAAGGCCAAAACCAAAGTCCTAGAGAAGAAGGAAACGAAACAGGAAACACCACAAGAATAAGGTGAAAGAGATACTGACACTAGGAACTTGATTTGAGTGTTCTCGTGTACTTCTCTTGGTTTTCGAAATGTAAACGTTTTGGAGCTCTTATCTGTATTGAAAGGCCACCTTCTTATATAGCTATAATAACCAAGAAATTAAAAAAATAATAATTTCTTATAACACTTGGAAAAGAAGTTTGTGATGGTTCTGGGCGGTCGTCAATCGTGACCAAAAGTCTTCCTACATGCACAGTTGGGACTTCAACGTGTTCTCCTTTTCAATACCTTCGTCTAATTGCATCAGCTGTGAGTTATGGCCGAGTAGTACTAGAAATTAATGCCTTGGTATGGTTGGGGAGTGGGAGATCATATAGGTCACCGTTGGGAGTCGATATGTTATTAACTGAATTGAAGTGGTCGGCTCGGCAACATCATGGACACATCTGTAGTCCCTCCCTAACTTGCATGTTTTTCTTACACACACAACTAAACTTCTCTTAATATCCAAATTCTCAATCGTGCTTTGGCTATTCGTGTAGAACTAGGGTACAAGCCTTAACAACAATGATATAATTAGTACGTGTTTAGGAATGCATGAAAGAATTTGCTTTAAAATTAATTCAATAAGCGAAATGATTGTGTAGCTAGCTAGTAAAGTGCACAAAGGGGGATGGATGCTTCACCACTTTAAGATCGACTAGACATGGTTTTAGTATATATAATGACGTTAAGCTGCTTTGACACCGCAAAATTTGAAACAAGTTATAATGCTTCCTAAACAAACAAAATCCAAATACGGGAAAGATAAAGCAACGTAACTATAATTAACTTTGTCAAAAATGGCACATATATATAGCCCTTAATTTCCGAGGGCAATTAAGGCCCTATAATTAGGGACGAATGAACCACCCAAGCAAGCATTAGTGCAAAATGATCGAGTTTGAAATGCATATCCGATCCATATCGACTATCATTAATTGTAGGTTATAATCCCCCCTAAAACATTAGTGCAAAATGAGTTTGAAATGCGTATCCCCATCGACTATCATTAATTGTAGGGAGAGCTATGGATATGAGACGGGAGGGGGGCTGTTTGAGTCGTTTATTGCTCGTCAATTAGGAGCAAAGAGATCTGCAAGTTCACCGAAAGGATTGCAATTTTTTGTTTTTTGTTTTCCTGAAATGAGGCATACTGACAGCTAGGAATTCGGTGCCTTTGGACAGTAGTGGAGGCAGTCTATCCTCAACGAAGGACTCATCAGTATTAAGAAAGAAAGAAAACGAACATAAACCATGTGACTTGGGTGATTTCTAATGTTCCACAATTAAGTTAGATGAGATCGATGAAGATAATGTCTTGGCCTAGTAGTTATCCGTTGGAACCAATTGTCAGCTTACCCTACACTTAAGATGCATTAAACATGTTGCTTAATTGTTATATCAAATCAATTAAGGAAGAATATAAAAAACGAAAATAAATTCCATTTATTTCAATTTTCATCTATAGGAGAGTGCACAGATTAGTAATACATGTGTCGCTTCGCATGTAAGATTAAACTAATTGCATTGTTTTTTTTTTTGACGAAACTAATTGCATCGTTGGTTTATTAAGCATCATAGGAGTTGTTGGGGCCTAGCTAGGTATGATTATGATATATAGAAGAGTGAGACCAGGCCACATTGGTTTGAACATTAAAGTATTGTCGAGGTATATATCTACATCATTATCGATCAACTATATAGATTTGTAAGCCACAAATTTGAAAAGACCCTTTCTTTCTTTGTCCCCCTTTAGAACTGGCAGATCTATATTAATTAACGTTTAGCTTCAAAAATTTTAGGGTAGATTGTTTGGGTTGTTTCATAGCAACATTAGCTAAATGAGAGTCTTAGAGTAGATTGTTTGGGTTGTTTCATAGCAACATTAGCTAAACCAGAGTCTTACATACTTTTTAGTAATATTTCATAAGTTGAGAGTTGTTGATGCAATTCAAGAAAGGAGACAGGTTCATGTCTTAAGTTTAATGCTGCAAGGATGGGAAAGAATTTAGAGCCAATATTGATATAAATTATCACATTGATTTCACTACAAGAAAAATGGAATTTAGCGACGGAAATTACCGACAGAATTTGTACATATTCCGTCGGTAAGCTTATTTAACGACGGAATTTACTGACGGAAAAAAGCGTCGGAAATACGGTTGTTAGTAAATTACCGACGGAAATTTTCTATACCGTTGGTAATTACCTACAGAATTTTTCTGTTGGTAAATTTACCGACAGAGAAGATTTTTCTGTTAAAAAATTACCAACGGAATTTTTTTTCCATTGGTAAATCCAATATATTTTACCAACGAATATTTGTTTCCGCCAGTAAATTTGCTAAAAACTATTTTTTAAAAATTACCTGCAAAGTGTTCAGTTTCTCTAGTTACCTTCTATTTCTTAGCCAAGACATATATTCATCGAGACAAGGAAGTTTGCCTAGGTAATAAACTGTGTCTCGTGGTTAGCTCCCCGAACTTAGTCAGAGAAATTATTCGAGCCCAAGACAAAATTTTTATGAATTGCAACCCACCCCACACTGCTAGAATCATAAATTTATCCCAACATCACAACTAAAATAACGTCTTATCCCTTCTATCACTGTCATTTATACTTTAAGGTTGTTTTCCAATCACAAAATACATAAATAAATGAAAGTAATTAAATATTCAAATTAACTTTCATCCAATATATGAAAAAACGCATGACAGTAATTGCAAAAATACCTCCACCAAAGGACACGATGACAATGGCCGGAGAAGACAATACCGACGAGCAAAAAAGGAGTCAACAATAGAGAAACCGAATAGAAGAAAACCGAAGAAGAGAGCAAGAAGAAGGAAGGAGAAAACGCAGGTGGGGGGGGGATGTCCGGTGAGCTGATATTTAAAAAAAATTTACCGACGGAAATTTCCGTAGGTAAACTCAAAAGGTTTTTATCCCGCCAATAATTCCCGCCTTTTTACCGACGGATCTCTTATATCGTCACCAAATCCTTTACAGACGGTAATCTTATTCCGTCGCTAAAGTCCATCGCAAAATTTTTCGGGATGATTTCCCTCCATATGTAGCGATGGATATTAGTACCGTCGCTAAACGAAAAGTTTTCTGTCAATTTTACCAACAGAAGTGGGAATTTCTGTCGGTAATTTGCAACCGTATATTTTCTGTCAGTAAAGTTCCGTTGCTAATTCTTGTTTCCCTCCATATTTAGCTACGGATATTAGTACCGTCGCTAAACGAAAATTTTTCCGTTAATTTTACTAACGGAAATGGGATTTTTCGTCGGTAATTTGGAACGATATATTTCTGTTGGTAATTTTTCGTTGCTAATTCTCTTCCCTCCATATTTAGCTACGGATATTAGTACCGTTGCTAAATGAAAATTTTTCTATCAATTTTACTGAAGGAAATGTATTTTTCGTCGGTAATTTGCAACGGTATATTTTCCGTCGGTAAATTTCCGTCGCTAATATTTGGTTTTTTTGTAGTGTTTTAGCATCAAAAATCGATCTGCTAGTAATGTAAGTTCATCATCAGCATGAGCTTTTAGCTTTAGGACATATTGTGTCACACTCATAACATTCTTTTTCAATTCTTAAATTTCTATATTAAGCTGAAGTTGTCTGTTCTGAAATATAGAAAGCTAAGGAGGAAAATAACTATGACAAGAGAAATTAATTCTTATTGAACCAAGTTTCATAATCTGGATTGACAATCTGTTCATCGAGATTGGTAAGAGAAGGTATTGTTTCGGACGGAATATGCATGGAACTATCAACAAAACTAGTTAATTTGTGATAATTCAAAAGAGGAATAAAACGTGTTTCCAAATCAAGTAGTTTAGACTTGTTAATTTAATAGAAAAGGCATGATGTCAAGTGGTTGGTAATGGTGTTTACAGGTTAGGTGTAGTGGAAAAAGTCGATGAAAGAAAACGTAAAAATTAGGGTTCCTTTGATACTATGTGAAAGTAAGAGTTTTTGTGTGTATTCTCATTACATGATTGTAACATATGCGAGCATGAAGTATGCCTGAACATTAGTAACGTACAACTATGCTAACAAAAAGATACGACTAAACATGACAAATAAACGATGGTACTAAACTAATTAATCAAGAGTTATGGCTAAGACTTATCATGATTAGCGATGATCAAGTAATCAAAATATAATAATACTCATTATGATTATTTTTCTTACTATTCCTTCCCCAACTACTAATAATTAACATCAACGTTTTCATTTTCAGATTCGCGTTATTCTATCATTCTTAATGTTTTAGTTAATCTATCGTATGCCTATATATTCATGAAGGCAATGTCTGAGAGTGTCTTATTTTCCCTAGGATATAGCGTGCTTAGCTTAATGATAGAAAATTATTGATTAAGATGAGTAGAATAGACTATAATTATTTATGCTTGATTTTGATAGAATACATGCAAGGATTTCAGTTAATCTTCTATTGATGGTACAAAAAACAAAGAAGCCCTTTGATATAATTAACGAGTTTTAGGTGGACCCTTGATTCATAGCAGGCATGAGCATTATCTCCTATTCATAGATATCATGGAAGATCAATAATATCATTAACCCACATGGGGCAAACAATGTTTTAAAGTTCCAACAAGACAAAGGCATAAGCGTACGTGAGTCTAATGACACCAATTTATTCTATGACTTCAGACATAGGGATAATTATCAAACAAAATTAATTAATAGGTGTTGGCTAATTGAGGAAGGTCATGTATGAGGACATTGATGGCAACACATGCTTCAAGAATAGGCAATGACTCCAACCAAAATTCATTTCTGTTGAAAAACATAACACAGCCTATACATTAGGAGCGTGTAAGAAACGACTAACAATGTTTTGTCATCTAATTAATTCTTTGCATCTATAAGCTTTCGCCTTGTAAGGAAAAGTTGCAAATGTAAAACCCTTTGCCTCTTCTTTTACGAAGGGAAGAGAACTAGCGGATGAGAACACATTACGTGTTCACAGATTGTGGTTTAACAATATGTACTTTTCTTGGCCTTTTCCACGAAGAATAGGCGTGTTATCAAGACTAAATTTCGTAATCATCCTATGAACAGCTGTTTAATTGTTGTTGTTGGGAATTAATTCAAATTTTAGAGTTATTTAAATTCTTTTAAAATAGGTTTTAGATTATCTTAGAACAAGTCTTAGATTATCTTTAATCTTATCTTATAAGTTAGATTTGGTGGTTGAAAAATCTATTTTAGTTGTTTGTATTTTGACTATATAAAGCAACCAAGTTTAATAATAAATGTATGGGATTATTACATATTTTTAAAACTTTATCATATCTCATCTCAATCATCATCTTTTCTTCAAAAATTCAACATGGTACCAGAGCTTTAGATCCTTGAGAGACTGTGAGATTAAGAAAGTTCCCATAGTTTCCAGCAATTTAACAATTATAAGGGCTCATGAAGAAGAAGAAGCAAGAAGCAAGGAAAGTCTCAATGCTATAACTGTAAAAGATTTGGTCATCTGCAAAAGAATTGCAGATTTAAAAAAAAAGATCATGCAAATTTAGTTGAAGTGGATGAAGAAGAAACTCCTTTTTAAATTAGTTGAGAGAAGTGCTCATTAATGGTAAAATAATGAGAAAATGTATCATACAAATTTGAAGACGGTGATGAGAAAGTGCATCATACAAATTTAATGACGGTGGTGAGATGTGCACCAAGATGTGTTTGGAAAGATATGCTCCAATAATTACAGGTTGATGAGAAGGGCATCAACGGAAAATTGGTGAAGAGAAATACTTCAAATAACCATTGCAGGTTGATGAGAATAGCATCAACGGGAATTTGGTGAAGAGAAGTGTTTCACGTAATATTCCGAAGATTAGGAGAGATATGCTCCATCTAGAAAATTTGAATTAAGAGGAAATGTTAGGAATTAATTCAAATTTTAGAGTTGTTTAAATTCCTTTAAAATAAGTCTTAGATTATCTCAGAATAAGTCTTAGATTATCTTTAATCTTATCTTATAAGCTAGATTTGGTGGCCGAAAAATCTATTTTAGTTGTTTATATTTTATCTATATAAAGCAACCAAGTTTAATAATAAATGCACGGGAGTATTACATATTGTTTAAACTTTATCATATTCCATCTCATTCTTCTTCTTTTCTTCAAAAATCCAACAGTTGCCTTGAGATGGAAAATTAAATAATTTCCTTTTTTTCTCCGAATAATCGACATATATAGGTAGTTTTCCAAATGGTTGGAAGTTGGCAGAAATGTTTTACTTGAAGTTGAGGACCTAACCTTCAGTCACTTTCGTCCTCTTACCAGTCAATGTCACCACCAGCCCTCCTCCCTCTCTAATGGGCTGGTGAATCTACAGTTTGGAAAGAAATGATGAAGTAAGATGCTTAACTGTTTAACTATCAAAAACAAAACAAGAATGTTGTATTATTTGGCACCTAATGCATTTTTTAGAGAAGAGTAGTAGAGTCCAAAATCCTTGACGTTTAATCACGCAAGAACGCTTTATAATGATAAAAATATGAGGCTTAGGTTAGGTAGGTAACTGGAGATGAGGAATGTTCACTAATTGAGATTAAATTAATAGTATATAAAAGTTTGATATGTTTATATGGGGTGATCTTGACATCACCATTTTAAAAACCTGACCAGAACTAATTTCCTAGATATGTATGATCAACGTGGCCCTGCAAAAAAACGTGGCCCTGCAAAATCATGCACCTTCATCTCTTCAAGTCTTAAGTATTGTTGGCCACATACGGATCACCTTCCCCCGCACAACAGATACCAAACCAACTCCTGTGAAGCCGACTCATGCATTTGATGATCCTATTCAATAGTTTGATTACTACGTCTGGTCTTGCCGTGTCACAGGGTCCCAGTTCCCAAAACGAGTACGTAAGGGCCCCTCAAAGGCAACAGTATATTATTGTTCGTGATTTGGCGTGCAATTACTTCATATGCCCTCGTCATTTTTACGTTGGCCACATACGTCCCTGGACTTCTCACTTAAAGGAGTTAATTGAATTAATCCATTTCGTGGCTTCTGCTTTCTGATTATTATTCTATTTGCACACTTTCATCTTTTAATGCAGCATTGCATCTTAAATCAACTATGTAATGTAACGAGTGACTTATGTTTACTAAAATCGGTTTGAGCTTTAAGTGATACCCGAAGGAAATTCATTGCATCTATCTCACCCAATTTGTAGAAAGTAGCTGGAGGATGAATCGTAATGTTAAGCTTAGCCATGGCAAGGTCGTAACCAATAACTTGTTAGTTGTACTGGTTGTCTTCTTAATGCCTCCTTTACCGGTAAGACGACAATATCTCTAGTGGGCTGCCACACTTGCCGGAAAGTGTTCCTTTAGTATCTCACTGGCACTTAATGGTCCGTTCCTTCTGTTTTTTTTCCCCTTTAAGAGATCCAATTGAATGTTCATTGGCTAATTAATTAAAATGACACCCCCAAGTCATGTTAAAAGTATACATGTCTTGAAGCTTGGATAAACTATAAACTTTGAGGTGTGCTTGTTTGAGGGGTATAGGAAAAGAGGTATGAGTATGGAATAAAAATTAATGGTTGGCATGAACTTATCATTGAAGACCTAAGAGTTTCATTCCTTAGTTTTGGGTAATCCTCCATCCCTCTCATAATCTAGAGGAATGAGAGTGATTGCACTATAATTAATTAAATATGGTTAAATCAATTAATTACGGTGAAATCAATTAATTAATTAACTACACTATAATTAATTAAAATATTGCAATTAATTAATTAATTACAATATAATTAATTAAAATATTATTCTTATTTAAATAAGTACTTTATATTTAAT
>JANZLH020000392.1:1518269-1528540 GCA_026770325.2 Erythroxylum fimbriatum
AATGTTGATTTTAATAAAATTTGTATAGTAGAAAGATGAATATAACCAATTTTAAGTCTATGTTTTTCGGGTATTTGGAATAATTGTCTACTTATCTGTTCTTGATCAATTAAATTAATTCTTAATTTGCCATTACATTGATCTATTCTAACTGGGGTTTCATAAATCATTTTGCCAAAATAAATAATATTTTCACGAGTAAATAAGCTTCGAAAGATTGACTGTTTATGAATATCTTGTCCTGTTTTAAGATCTAATTGAGTTTTAGCTATTTGTTTTTTCTTATCGCTTCTGACTAAAGTGTTAACTTGAAAAGTGCCTAATGCGTCAGATAATTCTAAGGTATCTACATCGAGTATGGTAGAAGTATCTCGTGACATATTAGTTTCTATTATGATATTCTAGATGTCTGTCATAAAGTGTTTCTATTGATTGCAATAACGTTGTATAAAGTAAGAGTAATGCTCTAAACGTGTCTAATGCCTGATAATAAGGTCTAAATGCGCTTCTATTTATACTAGTAAAATGTAAATAATTAAGTCGTTCTTCATAATACGATATTTTTTCATTTATTGTTGCTATTGTATCTTCGGTGTTGATTAATGATTCTCTAATGGTAAAACAGACAGGACAGTTAGTCATTTAAAAGTCTAATGTATAGAACATAGAATCATATTCGTCTTCTGGATAATCAAAAGGATTGTGTTTATCTATTTCACTGTCGCTATATGGTCTATTATTGTCATCATTATTGTCTGATAGACTAGTTGTATCATTATTGTGAGAATAAAGAGGGTCTGGATTGTTTTCAATATCACTTTCTGATGTATAGGTACCTACATATTCATCTTGATTAATCACATTTTCTTGAGTAATGCTAGGTACTTCTTCACTTTCAGATTCATCGTCATCTGACTCATAATAAGAATATATATGTTCTGTACGAGTAGCGTGATCTCTAACTATCATATATCGTACTATATCTAAGGCATTTATTTTTCTCCATAAGTAGTCAAGACATATAAGAAAATAATTCTGACTTAAATGTAAATAATATTCGAAATCTTCCAAATGAACATATTCAATGCTTAAATAAAGAAATAAAAATAATGGTTGTGCATAAAGTAAACAGAAATAATATTCAATTAACTGAAGTGAGAGTGAGACGCATGTGACTGCCGAGGGGAAGGGGGTTTGTTAATTTTTTTTACAATTTGGTCCCTGTATTTGTCAAAATTTTCAGTACCGACCAATATTTAGCCAGTATTTTAAATACCGGTTGATACTAGACAATTTTTGATATTGGCCAGTACCCTAAGGCCGGAATCAAAGGAGGCAATTCCATTCTATCTTTTATCGGGTACGGTACCTACTAGCTGGTATTGGCCAGTTGAGAACAATAATCTAAAGACTGGGATGTAGTTATTTAAGTTCTATATAAATAACAAAAATCGTAACGTCTTATTACAATAATAATAAAAGTATTGCTTCTTATTATAATAATAATAAAAGTAGTACTGATGTACATCGACCTTTTCTTCATCGTTTTCACGCCTCTCTTCGCTTGGGACGCCGTTTCTTGTCGTAACAATTTTAAACAGAACAAAGTTCAAATCTTTTAAGAGAAAATCCATTTAACAAAGTTGTGAAGTTTGTGCATGCAGGTGGAGCTTGTGGCTTCAAAAACCTCTTCAGCCAAGGTTATGGAGAAAATACTGCAGCGTTGAGTACTGCTCTGTTCAACAACGGGCTCAGTTGCGAAGCTTGCTTCGAGATCAAGTGTGTGAACGATCGTCAATAGTGTGTTACCTGGTTCCATTACGTTCACAGCCACCAACTTTTTGCCCACCAAACAAAGCACTCTCCAACAATGCAGGAGGTTGGTGCAAGTGCAACCCTCTTCTGCACCATTTCGACCTTTCATAGCTTTTGTTCCAACACATTGCTTAGTACAGAAACCGGAATTGTTCTTGTAGCTTATGGATGTGTTCAGTAACAAATGGGATACAGAAAACTAGGTTTTATATTTTAAATTTTAATAAAATAATTACTAATTAATAATTAATTGAAAAAAATAATAAACTGTAACAGCTACGTAACAAATTAAGACAAACTCTAACATAAGAAATCATATTAACGACATTAATAAAAATTTTAATGTCAAATTACTTTTTTAAAGTCACTTTCTAAATTTTAAATTATTATTTTAAGATTGAGATAAGTTTAATACTTTTTTTAATAATTCAGTCTTTTTTTGTTAAAATAAGTCAACAAAAATTAAAAAGCTTTATTCATGTTACAAAATAATGTTTTAAAACCGACTAAGTGCGTTGCAAACCGCTCAATCACACCACTTAATTATAATACTACACCACCTTTTGACATTGGATTAGTAAGTCGGAGAATCCTTTGGCATGGCCCTGAGGGTCTTCACCAACATTTTGATGAGAAATCGCATGTTCCATTTATCCAACCAAAGAACGTGCTCGACGAAGAATTTCTTTAATTTAGTATAATGACAAAACTCATGGAGTCATGGGACTGTGTCGAATAATGCTGAACAAACAGATAACAGAAACGTTGACAGATAGTAAAATCCCTATATAGTAAAAAACAAAAGGTCAACTATATAATATATGAAGATATGGTAAAATCCGGTCCTCTACTTCAGGAATAACTATAATACCTAGAACCCAAACGTCAGAATCCGTCACGAAGCATTTAGCACGTCCTTCAAAGGCCTTCTTAGGAATTTCGGTCGGAACTGAATTCAGTGAGATCCATCACTAGTTCTCAGGATTATTATGACTGACCTCTAAGATAAATTTCATAGTTTAATGCAGCTGAGAATGTTAAACAGCCTTAGGTTGATCCACTTAATCTTTGCATGCTTAGTTTTCAAAATGTAAAACAGGCATGCAGGAAAGAAATACAAATAACTAACCAAAAAGGAACGTCATTATGGAATAAGAGTAAGTACAACAAAATAAATCCTTCAACAATCATTTCCTTCGCACCATTAACTCAAAAGGAAAACCTCAAGCGCCTTATTAATTTGTTATCCATGGACATCCAAGAAATACCAAAAGTACACTGGAGCAATATTACCAAAGAAATTTCATTTAACCGCTGGAAAAAGATCAAAGAGGGCCTGGAAAAGTTCCATTGTCCCTCTGCTCATTCCATCTATCAACCTGCAGAAATTAAGCACATAGAAAGGAGGCAAACTGTAACTCTAAGAAGAGAGATTGTTTAACTACAAAAATGGAAGAAAAGAACTTTAGATTTTACTATCCAATAAGCTTACAACCGAAGTAGAGACCCAGATGTATTGCTGGATGTACAATAGTGCAGCAGTAATCAAATAATGACAAGAAATCAGGCAACGTTCCTTTTGACACCCAACCCAACATCAAAACCCAAAAAGTGTGCAATCAGAACATCATTCCTCAAAACACATTCTTCTATCAGCATTATAATTTAAAAGAGAGAAACTTTGGAAGGGCAATATTGACTCCATCATGCAGAAAAGAAGCATTGGAAAGGTGATATAAAAAAGTTATCACAAGGTTATCATAATTCATGAATCATCAAATCCTACTCCATCGATAAGCTACTTTCAAGAAAATTGACCAACATATTCCCAAAGCTCTTCAAGAACAAATGCCCCTAAAATCAAGTACCACCCAACGTCATCCAGTTGGATGCAAAAGCATACAATCACGAGATTGAAAAACATGACGAATTCCTAAATAAGTCGATAAAAAGAAACCATGGTTAAAATCAGTGACACATTTACAACAGCTACTAAAGAATTCGAGATTAAGTGCCTGATCAATGAAGGTTAAAATTTCATTACTGAGGCTTTCAAATTTCATTACTGAGGCTAAGCTCTCTTTTGCTGATCTCCAAAGTCATGTTCATTCAGTAAGGGAATTATGATGCGGTACACAGCTTAAGTTCCACAAGAGCATGACGGTAACAGATAAACTGTCTGTACAAAACGATAAGTTTTTACGCTTTAAGAATATAGTAAAGAATGACTTTCTAGGTTTAAAAAGAAGTGGAGACATCCCTCAAGTAGTATAAATAAACAGAAATAAAGCACTAAACATATATTCATTACAAAACTTTTAAACTTCTCTTATTTATCTAAATCAAGGAGTGTCTGCACATTATTTAATTTATTCTTCTTTGTTCATTTTTGTCCTACTTCTTGGATCGAAAACTTTAGGACTTGTTGTTTCTCTTTCATCTTTCTTTCCCAACATTTTAAGAGAATTAATATCAACCAAAGTAATTTAGATAGCAAATGACATGATTTTCAAAGGGAATTGCATAGATTATCAGCTACTGAATCTGAGGCATACGGTTAAGTACAAAAATTTCAGCAGAAAGAACTACAGATAAAAGTAAATGCACTCACCCATTCACCCGGGCATAGGGCTCGGTAATACTTAGCAAATCTTTCACAATCATTAGATTCCTCACCCTTTGCTGCCACACACCTGCAAATAATGTGAGCTTAAGTATTTTGGCTATCTCTCTCTCTCTCTCTCTATATATATATTATGAATTTCTAGAAAAAGCATAAAACCGTACCTGTGAAACTCAATGTAACGAGTGAAACAGTGTCTAGTTTGATTTGTTGTAGGGAATCGGACATCAGCAGGAGCGGTTTTCAGTTCAATCTAAGAGATGGTATAAGAAATTGGTTACATTTTAAACCTTAGTCTGCGAAATTAATCAAATGAGTATCAAGTTTTACTACCCTGGCATTGAAAGTGCCTAATTGCTACGCCCAGACACGTCTCATAAATCATAAATTCTATATAAGAGCCGAATTACAGTAAACCACATTTCTCTGTAAAATTACAGATAGAAGAAAACAAATCCACTAGCATGTGAATAATGCTCATGGATTTTCCTGATCAATCATCGCCACATAAAATTTCATTAAGTAATAACTCGAAACACGTAAGTACTCATTGATACTGACTAATCAAATGCATATGTATTTTTATTTCAGCATGCGTCTCCACGTATTCGGTACAAAGGATCGCAGGCTAAAATCGTCAATACAGATCCTAACAAGAGAACTGCGCCTAATAGGTTTTCGATGAGTGTATAACCAATTGGATACCTAGAAAGCTATGGACAATGAACAAGAAAACCAGGAACTTGACAAGCAAATTGAGATTTCCATTCTATCAATTTCTCTCAAATTTCCATTTCGTTCCTAGCGGCATCTAGGAAACCAAAAGAGGATTGACGTTAGTTAGAGAGAGAATCGAAACCTTACCTCGTCCGCCATGGTTAATAGCTATGGAATCCGGAGGAGAAATTTGGTAGTTGTATTGATGCGACTTTGTTTATGTAGTCAAATTTCTCAGATTACCGGTTATAAACAAAAAAGGAAAAAAGAAAAGAAAAACAGCTGAGAAACGGCACCGTTGCCTGCAATAGAAACTGGAGGGTGCGAGAAATGCTATCATTACCGGGCATCTGGTCCATACACAAAATCAAATAATCCAATCCAATATGAGCAAATGAAGATACTTGGGCTTTTCGCCTTCTCTTCCTCTGTTAATCCACCAAGATCAAATTATGTGTTGTTCGAGCTACTAATTTTCTTCTGAAATTGAATGATTTGTATTAATATGGCACTGTTACAATGAATTGGACAATGAGCTGACTATTAAAACAACTCAACAAAGGGGTAACAAAAAGGAGAAACAAGAATAGATCTTTAGTTGACAAAACTAATCAAAGATGCCATGTATATTTGATATTAGAAGTAAGGTGGTGCTCCAGTCTCTTAGTGATGACAGTAGCACGAATCTCATTGATAATTTTATGTGCCATTTGATACTTATCTTCTCCAACGGTGATAAGTATAATATGTTGTCATGTTCTTTCCAAAGAGAGTAAATGATATTCACAACTGCAGCTTTGATAAGCTTGCATTTGGCTGTCTGGATCTGGACAAAGAGACAGGTTCGATTAAGTGTTGTCTCAAATCTCAATGCTCTCACGATGGCTTCCTTCTTTATCCCTTCTTCGTAAGAACTCGACTCCACGTGCCAAGCTTATAATAGTACATATCTTAATCATGCAATTACATATAGAAGGAAAAACATGAGTAAACAATTTTCACTTATAATTGTTAACTTCTGATTCTTAGTTGATAATATGGCAGAAGATTCTAAACCTATGGAGGCAGCATCTGCAACAAAGGAAGAAGTTGCAATCATAATTTACTTCATAAACATAATTACAATAATCCTTTATCCCATTTCTTAAAATTATATGTTTTTCACCAAAATATAAAATAGGAATTACATACCTTGATCCATGAGATTAGTTTAATATTAATTGAGACAAACCCCTTAAAGTGATTGAATATAGAGAAACCTGATTTCTCTCTTCTTTCCCTCAATAATCCTGCTTTCTGATGGTGAAAACGTAAAGAAAGGCATGTGGGCAAGAGAGAGGACTAGTTTCTATGACATAGGGATATTTTAACCGTTCCCATCAAACGGTGAGCTTAAAAAAACTTTATCTTAATTAAATTGACCAATCAGAATTTATCACTTAATATTATTAAAACCATAATTATTAATGAGCCACATATTATATATACGTTTTACATTCTCCCACTTGGCTCATTAATTGAAAAATGTTATATCATGGTTTAATAATAAATAAAAATTATGTTAAATTCTTTAATGTTGATTATGTCATAGATCACAATCAAACAAAGATACTAAGAAGAGTCGTATTGGTTTCATATTTTAACAAACAACATAATTTCTTCCATGTACTACAATATTAGCTTTATTCAATATGATCCATAAATAAGAAACACATTAATGATCCAACAATTACATCTTATTTAAAGACAAATCCTATCAACATAATTTATTCATAAATGTATAGTATAAAATAGGATTGACAGAAACATAAATATAAGTGAGCTCACATTGTTAAATACAAACATCATAAATCTCAATAATGTTATCCCATAACACCCAATCTTTCAATATGTTCTTTAAAGACTTTCGGTTCGTTAAAGGATCGACAATCATATAATTAGTGCTAATATGTTGAACTGACACTGTTTATTTCTAAACTTCTTCTTTAACATACAAGTATTTTGATTCCATATATTTAACAACTTTAGAATATTTGTCGTTATTTGAAAATAAAACTGTTGCAGAATTATGACAATAAATTTTCAATGGCTTGGCAATACTGTCGACAACTCCAAGACTCGAAATAAAGTTCCGTAACCATAATCCTTGAATTGTAACTTCAAAACATGCTACAAATTTAACGTTCATAGTGGACGCAATAATGATAGACTGCTTTGCATTTTTCCAAGAAATAACTCCTCTAGCTAATAAGAAAAGGTAGTTAAAAGGGGACTTTCTGGTATCAATGCAACCAACATAATTTGAATTTGAATGTCCAATCACTTCTAGGTGACTGAATCTCCTATAAGTGAGTATATGATCTTTAGTACCTTATAGATATCTCAAACTTTCTTTACAACTTTCTAGTGATCCAATCTAGGATTACTTTGATACCTGGACAACATACTGACAGTAAAGCTAATGTCTGGTTTGGTGTAAGTTTGAGCATACATTAGGCTTCCAACAATTGTTGCATAAGGAATATTTTCCATTTTCTTATGTTCTAATTCATTATTTGGATATTGATTAAGACAAAACTTATCTCCCTTCTGAATTGGAACTACACTTGCAGAATAATTTTTCATGTCAAATCTCTCCAAGACCTTATTAATATAAGTGTGTTGAGATAAGCCTAATTGTCCTTGTGACCTGTCATGGAATATTTCAATTCCTATCACATTACTGGCTTCTCCTATATGTTTTGTTTCAAAATTCTCATAGATAAATTTCTTGGTGTTGTGCATTAAACCAAGATCATTAGTAACTAATAAGATATCATCAACATAAAGTACCAAACATATGAACTTACTTCCATTGATCTTTAGATGTATACACTGATAAACCATGTTTTCTTTAAATCCAAAGGAGGTAATAGTACCATTGAACTTAAGATACCATTATAGAGAGGCTTATGTAAGTCCATATATCTAATTTCTTAAGTTTACACACCATGTCTTCCTTGCCTTCAATTGAAAAACTTCAGGTTAATCTATATACATTTTTCCTCTAAATTACCATTAAGAAAGGTTGTATTCATATCTATTTGATGTAATTCTAAATCATAATGAGCCACTAGTGCCATAACAATTCTTAAGGAATCCTTCTTTGAAATAGGTGAAAAACTATCCTTATAATCAATGTCATCTTTCTGAGTATAACTGCAACATCCCACTACCATAGGGTACATAACCAAACATTCAGGAACATTCAAGTATATAACCTATCATAATGGTATGTTAGAGCAAAAACAAATCCAACTTACACATGGCATCAACTAACATCATTTAAAAGTCAGCAAATATTAAAACCATTCATTACATTCATTCACAAAGTTTACATTATTTCCATTAGACAAACATTTACAAAACCTTATACAGGTTCTAACAAAAACTACAAAATAAAAGCTATAACTCTCTGACGTCAGCTGACAGACCTCTGAGCCATAACTTAGTTCAAAATGTTCTTCTAATCCAAAATAAATACTAAGTCTCCTATCTCGTACCTGAAAAATCACATTGCAATTTTCATGAGTTTTGCGAACTCAATGAGTGAACCATCATTGATGATTTCACCAGATTCACATACACAAATAACATATTTTGCAATTATTCATACAGAACATGTATATTCCAAATACTCACACTGTTATGGCACATCATTTAATCATTGCAAATCAATATATAAACCAATACAGATGCATATGATACTCCACATTCTTTATTATTGTTGTGACCGAGTGCCTATCACATATACAAATATTGGCCCATTAGGCTCAGTAAGAAACATATATCACAAAGCATAGCTCTATGTGCAGAATCATATATCACAGAGCAAAGCTCTACGTGCAAGCGCTTTCATACTGGCTACTCCTATCACAATGCCTTTATCTAAGCATGTATTTTATGAAATGCATTAATTCCAAATTTACCATGTATCACAATCATTTATAAAGCACAGTTAGAATTTCATAATCATCGGACCTAAGTCCGGCATTCAACTTTCATTGAGAATTAATATAGCATAATACAATCAGAATTACTAAATAAATAAGAGCACTTCCAATACAGTCCCAAATATATACTCCTCGGACTTTAAGCAGGAATTCAGAAACAAATTGCAACAGTTCAATAATTGGAAGCTTAATAAATCAAATCAAATCAATCCTAGGAAATTCATCTAGGTTGACTCCAGTACGCTCCAAGAGGCTATTGCCTAGATGGTCCGGTAATATCCAACTGGCATCTGATGTGCTCCTCTATAACATACACAACACATTTACAAATATCACATCTTGCACAAATGTATAAGCATGCCTTTATGCACATTTATATATAGAAAGTATGCACAATGCATGTTCAATGACAATTTCGAGTATCTTATTGTAATTCACATTATCAAATCAATCAGATATCAAAGCCCTCATTAATATCATTTGAACTTATAATTTGGACCAAAATAAAACAATGTGAAATCAATTTCATAACCTAATTGATCAATTCTGATTTTTCTAACAATATACTTTCGGGTCAACTTTGTATGTTCATTATCATCAGGAAAATAAAATCATTTGGCAACACTTACTTCTGAAAAATTGTTTGCCAATGTCTTAAGTATCTAATGACTCCAAGATCAACTAATTTGATTTAGTATTCTATGATTTATGTTCACAATACCGCAGACTGTGTATATTTGAACTTTTGGCTAGTACATGATCATACCCTCTATTTGTACAACTCATATCTTTCGGCTTAGATATCTAAAAATTACAAACTTAGTACCAATTGAAAGCTAAGAGAATGAACTACAACTTTGGTGAAGACACCATTGTCTGATTCAACCTAAATCAGTTCAGTGTCTTTGATAAACTCAGAACATGATTTCTGTCCCTGGTAGTGCTACTACCTAAGCCAAGACTCAATTTTCAAGTGAAACTTCAAGACCCTTAAGGACAGAATTCGAATTTAATTTCTTCTTAACATTTGTAACCAAATGTCTCTAGTTCAATTTAAATGAAGAATAATTTCAATTGAAAATCTACATATCAAAATATATCCAAAATGTAACACCCCACTCCCG
>JANZLH020000393.1:0-21730 GCA_026770325.2 Erythroxylum fimbriatum
GGTGCATTGAATTTGAATAATGATGATGATGAGCCTCCTTTTAATAATGAGGATTTTGTATCAAATGATAATTGGGGTCAGTGTAGTTATAGCGGGTATCTTTCCGTAGACGATTGAATGAAGCTCCAGGTTTTTGTTTTTTCTCTTCTTTGAATTTTACTTATATTTGATGTATATGTTAAATTCTATATTTGTAATGTAATTGTAAATGTTTTTGTTACAAGTTTCACTTCTAGTTGGTTTGGTTCCTCATCACGAACTCTTGTCGTAAATTGTAATAGTTTGAGAATTAAGGATATTTATTCTTTTTATTGGATATGTTGATGTAATTATTATTTATTACATGATAAATTTGTAATATTTTAAATACTTTGTATTGTTCTTAATTTTATATTTATATGATGATAATTGTCTTTTTATATTAACTGTGGTTATTATTTATATGTGAAACATTTAAAAATTATTGTTATTTCATATTAATTGTATTTATTATTTATTATTATGATTTTTGAAAACATGGTTGATGTAAACTTATATAATATACAGTATAACAATATAATATGACAATGAACTATTTTGCAATTTTTAAAAAATTTAAAGACTATTTTATAAATTTAAAAATTACTCAAAATAGTATCTAATATTAACTGATACTAGTACAATATCGAACAAAAATTTAATTTGATACTAAATCTGATACGACATTGGTAACATTGATAAAGATTACGTGAGAAAGAAAGCAATGGGACAAAGAAAAAGGCTGATGCGGAGAGAAGGATTGAGAAAAATAGGGAGAAAAGAGGATTTTTTTTGTTTTCTTATAACTTTATTATTTTCATATTAACTAAGTTTTTTTTTTTTTGACAAAATATTAACTAAGTTAATAACTTACAAGTATTTATTTATTTATTTCAAATGTGGTTGTTGAGTTTTCTTAATTTGTGGTCATGGGCTTATGGCAACTGGTGGGGACTTGGTCCCACCCACTCTTACTTTTGGGGATGTTAGCATCTCAACAGATAATGTCGTACAGAACCACGTAATCATATTTATTCATAAATTACAGGACACAGGAGACCAAACCTCAAACAAACTTGGAGGCTTTGTCCATTGTCTTCGCTCTCCGCCTTTCTTATCTGCCTCTCCCTTTCACAAGAATTTGGAATTTCCTCTGTGCAGAGAGACGACAGCAAAATTAAAGATCAATCAACTATTGTACAATTTAGTCTCTTAAAATCCTTTTTATCCAAAAGATTTAATCTTTCGTCTTATACCCGTCAAGTGTTAATTCTACTTCCTTCAATGATTTGGATTTCGTGATGTCTTCGACCATCGTACGTATGCTTACTCTCTTTATTTCTTTTCTTGAAAGACAGTTTACTCTTCCCGATCCTGTCCATAATTGTCATGCGAAAAACAAAGAGTTATTGATTGTGATTAAGATGGATTTCGCGTGTTTACTTCCTTAGCACGATTGGCTCAAATACAGCGTGATAACTTCTTCTTTTTTTTTTGTGAGTCTTAAGATTTAATTGTTGCAGGACTGCTACTAGATAATTGTGTTTGAAGTACAGTTCTCAAAACTGTAAATTGGATTTGGATAAGAATCTTTGCCTTGAAGAAGATGAGAACAGGTGTTAGATGCATACGTCATTTCTTGTCTGCGATTCAACGTCAAGAATATAACCACTCGTTTAGTTTCAGT
This sequence comes from Erythroxylum fimbriatum, assembly GCA_026770325.2. Lineage (NCBI taxonomy): Eukaryota > Viridiplantae > Streptophyta > Magnoliopsida > Malpighiales > Erythroxylaceae > Erythroxylum > Erythroxylum fimbriatum. Next base: position 1,706 of record JANZLH020000393.1, read on the forward strand.
CGAAGTCAACGGAATTGGGTGTACACCAACTGCGTTTCTGCTTATGGACATGGAGTTGATGGTAGAGTTCTTTGTCCAGAGTTCTTTATCTCTAGGGCTCTGTTTACTGACGTTGCAAAAGTTTCACCTTCAGGTTGTAGCTTATGTTCTTATCTGGGTATTTCTTTCTCAAATTCTGTTGGTGGCTTAATATTGAGCGAGTGAGAGATTGTAGATTATGACTACTTTATTGTTTTTTGCTGAATTCTCTGATCGCAATTGCAGATGTGACCCGAGGGGGGCCGCTTGTGGAGTATGAAAGAAGGATAGCTGCGGGTGAGCTTGTGGACGGTGATAGCTGCCAGGTACGGGAATTTTCTTTTATGTTTTATTTTCTCCAACTCTTTTCATTGCTTTTGAGTTTGCTATTATGGGGGTGCTAAAGTGCGATACCCACTCGCTGCCATGAAAGGATGCATTGATGATAATTTAAGCAGGTAGGCACTTTAAGAGAGCTTCAGAGACTCTATGATGAGATTGTGGAGTCAGCTGATGCCTGCAAGTTGGATCGTTATTCAACTTCAGACAAGTCTGGGAGGTAGACTATTCAATTCTGATTCATTTATTATTGCAGCTTTGTATGAATATCAAACTGTTTCCTTATCTTTAGAATTGTCCTGTTTCTATTGATATCTGGGTTTTGCCAGATATCCAATTCCTTTGCTGGTCGCTCAATTTTTTTGTAATGCACAGGAGTAGATGGTTGTGGTCTCGTCTCATCCCACAGTCTTCATATTCGCCTGTTAAGGGACTTTATCTGTATGGTGGAGTGGGCACCGGAAAAACTATGCTCATGGATTTATTCTATGAACAATTGTACGTTTACTATCTTTATTTATTTTGGACGTAATTTTGTTTCCTTGTCAAGTTACTCTGGCGTTGAAGAATGGGATCTAAAATCATTAGCCTAAAAATAGAAGAGCATAATTCTATCATCATCTTGGCATCTTCCAGTATGCCCCATGGATACTAGTTGAACTTATCTCCTGCAATCTAATCTGCAGGCCCAGCAATTGGAGGAAAAGGAGGGTCCATTTCCATGACTTCATGTTAAATGTCCATAGTCGGTTGCAAGTAAGAATGCTGCTCACATTTATATTTCAAGTTTCATACACATATTTGATATTTCCGCCAGCTATGTTGTTTTTGTTTCTATTGATCATCTCATGTTTCCTCACTGTTGTGGTGGGTAAACATTACAGGCACTTTTAAAACTCAATTTGATGATTGTTGGATATGATGCTAATTTTAGTTTCAAATTAGTATTCTCATATTCTTCTGTTTGGTTTGTATTCTAATTAATCTATAGAGATACTGTAGTGAGTTTGATACTTTAGTTTAAATGTGGAATACTTGCAGAGGCATAAGGGCGTGTCAGATCCACTTGAAGTTGTTGCAGCAGAGATATCAGATGAAGCCATCTTATTGTGTCTTGATGAATTCATGGTATAAATTTGGAATAGCATTGTGTTTTTTTAATTGATTGCAAGTTTTGATGCTATGTAACTTTTGTAGGTTACTGATGTTGCTGATGCATTGATTTTGAACCGGCTTTTTGGACATCTATTCTGCAATGGCGTTGTAAGTCTACTTTGTCTTGTCACTTCTACTGATAATCTGAATCAATGGTTTATGGATGGGAATTGAAATTAAATTTAGACCTTATATGTTTATGCATGATGGAGCCAAGTCTAGATTCTTGTTTCCACATCAAATCGTGCTCCAAGTAATCTCTATGAAGGTGGATTGCAGAGGGATCTTTTTCTACCCTTCATTGCAACTTTGAAGGTGTGTTGATATTTACTTAATATTGTTTTCTAAGAGAATTAAGTATATAAGGTTTATCCACAGTTAGCATACCTGTCCAGATCATCTGCAGCAATAACATTTGTATTATTACTGTTTTCCAGGAACGGTGTGTTGTTCATGAAATTGGTTCATCAGTGGATTATCGGAAGTTGACTTCAGTATGACTTTAAACATTCTCTTTTTAGAATAAGGAAAATCCGTGACAAATTCTTACATTGCTTATTTATACTGAAATTCAGGCAGAGCAAGGTTTCTATTTTGTTGGAAAAGATTCATCAAACATTCTTGAGCAGAAGTTCCAACAGTTGATAGGAGAACAAAGTGCAATTATGCAACAAGTGGAAGTAGTAATGGGTAGAACATTGCGGGTGTGTGTAATTTTTATTATTTTTATTCTTTGATGGGCATACAAGTTTACTGGGATTCAATTGACATTGCTTTCTTTGTCAACTTGGTTAGGTGCCCCTCGGTGCTAATGGATGTGCATATTTTCATTTTGAGGAACTTTGTGACAAGCCTCTTGGAGCAGCAGATTATTTTGGACTTTTTAGTGAGTCATTGTAGATTCTTTTTTTTGTTTTGGTTACCCATGAGGTGTTCTAGGAGGGTCCCAACTATAGGAAGGCACCTTTAAGCTATCCGCACCCAAACTAATCCCGCTCAAGCCCGTTAGGTCCCTTGCGGGAGGCAAAGCTTTAACCCCAAGTTTTAAACGGCTGCATACATGAGGATGGTTCGAACCCGTGGCCTCACTTAAGCCAGGAGAGCCCCTTACCAATTCACCTACACTTTGGGGTTGTTATTGTAGATTTTTGGTTTCAGCATTTATGAACATAGTCAACAGTTGACAACTGACTATTTAAAACATCGAGGTTGAGAAAGCAGATGCAGAAAATAGGGAGGACATGGTTTCAGTTAATGCAAGTCATAATACTCCAGGAAAAATAGAGAAAGAATTCACATGCAGAAGCCGTTTTCTCTTATGTTCTGCTGAGCATATATTAGTAGTTACCTAGAGTTAGTATGATTGCAATCTTTTTGCCCCTTTAAAAGAATTTTTCTTTTGAATATCAAATGTCTGAATTGTTTTCTTTGAAGCATAGCTCACAAGCATTGTGAAATTACTTTTGAACAAATTAGAATAATCCTTATTCTTATGTTCTGAATTTCACAGACAAATTTCATACCTTAGCATTGGATTGTGTCCCAATTTTTGGACTCCACAACAGAACAGCAGCATATCGATTTGTCACCTTAGTTGATGTATGCCAAACGTTACCTTTTCCATCATACTTTCTGAATCCATACGTATATTTTGTCCAAGCAGGAGTTTGACTTTCTCTATTTTATTTTCGTTCTATTTATGGAACATGCCGACTACTTATGGGACAAGAGTGAATGTTTTCCTAGAGTTGATATCTGTATAGGCTTTTGACTTATACACAACTTACTTCAATTTTCTTAATGTAGTTTCTGCTTTCAACTGAAAATGATTAATTGTTTGGACAATGTCTATAGAAATGAATAGTTCATCTACTTGCCATCTTAAGTTACGTTTCCTTTATGGATGTATGCGTTAAACATAAGCAATCTTGAGCAGTCTAACATCACATTCTTGTATAAAATATATTTGCATACTTGTCGCTTGCAATTTTATGGATCCATTCGACTCAAAATAACTGCCTTGAATTCCTTACCTTCTTTAACGAAGTTATTCAAGTAGGCAACTTCTTGTAATGGTTTTAATGTTATTATGGCTACAGGTAATGTATGAGAACCATGCTAGACTATTATGTTCAGCTGAGGCAAGTCCAGTAGAGCTTTTTGAAAAGATAGTGACAATTTCTGATGCGCGGCAAATGGCACCCAGGACTTCTACGAGATCAATGAGAAATGATGAGTCTAATCTTTGTGTTGACAATGAACTAGGATTTGCAAAAGACCGTACCATTAGTAGGTAATCTAGATTTACCCTTGTCATTCCCGTATTATTGAGATTTCGTATTCTAAACAACATGGGTCATTGACAAGAGAAAGGAAGGAAATTGATGCGGATGATTCTTTTATTGCATTGTTTCAATTTTTTACTTTGAAAACTACCTCTAAAGCATACTTATTAATCTATGAACATTAGCTTATCATAGTTAAGTTAATTGTTTGATGCCTTCTATTTTCAATCTTCAGTATGTGTGTGAATAAAATTTAGGAGTTTGTACTTCTTTACTGCCTTCTTTATATGACTTGTGGCCTTCAAGGGTAGAGGGATGTTTGTCTTCGTGGGGTTTGGCCATTAATGCCAGCCATGCTCATCTTTATAGATATCTTGTATATGTAAGTAGGTGGAATGGGGGAATCTATATTTGAGCAAGAGCAACGATTGTATATAATGCCAAAACTTTGGGGATTAGAATGAGAATAAAACTTGGAGACATGAATAAGAAAAGGAAGAAATGGAAAAACTAATCTTAAACGATAACATGTCTTCTTTTGCTATTTTCCAGCAGGTAGAATTCTTTGGTTCAATCTAGTTGACCTTCTTACTTCGTACTGAGAACCGTGTTGTTGCTGTTTCCCTCAAATTTTGTTTTCTTTATTTCTTAGTTCCTTTTATACTGTTGAGGGTGAAATTCTGTCTTGTTTTATCAGAATTTTCTATCTTAATCTCCATATCCTTTCTGCCTACTCCTCCCGTAAGATGTTAAGTTTAATTGCAAATACCACTAATGGATATGCAGATTGACGGAAATGAATAGCAAAGAATACCTGGAACAGCATGCGGCAATGTTAGCAATTAATTAGCTCATACAGCAAGCTGGGAATGCGATTGCTGCTGGTACTGTAAGCAAATAAAGCAAGCAATACTTGCTGTTTGCATTAACACAATGGGCCTACAAATCTTAGGCTTCAGCTTGTAATGTAATTGATTGTCATTGTTAAAGCTTCGTTTCATAAAACCATGTATGATGTAACATAAAGAGTTCCTTTTCAGGGACCTATGAATTCATAGATCAAAAGGTTCATATGATTTTCCTTTGGATTATTGGATGTGGGAAGGTGTTTTAGGTGTCCGTAGGGACTAGCAAATCCTGGATACAGTCTAGTTGGATTCTACCTCATGACAAAGAGCCTTAGAAAGAAATCCAAGAAAAACCCCTTTTACTGTCATAGTTGGATGGTTGAAGTGGACATCAGGTATTATTGTGAGAAGCAAATAATTGTAGCCGTTCACTTGTTACTGTAAAGATCTAAAACTACCCAATTTGTGAGGCTTAGCTTGGTTTTATGAATATCTATTTTAACAGCCTTTGGAAGCAAAAATAGTTTGAAGCTAATCTTAAAAAAAACTAAAGCGACGGTAGCTTTGTATTTGCAATGATCGTCTTATCTTAGTAAAACTAAAAACTATGGGCAAACCCAAGTTTGGAACAGCAGAATCATGCATTTAACCGTTTACTTCAAATTACGCAGACAAGAAGGACAGGACTTTATAAGCAAAGCCCCTTTTGCTGGTTACAGAAAATTTCATGTGCAATTACGCAGACAAGAAGGACAGGACTTTATAAGCAAAGCCCCTTTTGCTGGTTACAGAAAATTTCATGTGCAAGCCCATAAGTACATATGCGACTCAGCTATCGCCGCATCTTTTCTTGGCACAGGAGAATAGTCGAAAAGTGCCTTTTTTTGGTGTTTCTAATTCCTCAGCAGCAAAACCACCTCAACCAACATTCGTAAATGCAGTCTCTTATGAACATAAGTTTGCAAGTACTTGAAACTTGTCCCTCCAAGTCCGACATCAAAGCGTAGGAATAGGAAGAGACGGAGGACCAGGGCCTTTTCCTCTAAATTTCCCACCCACCAACTCCGGCAGCTTTTTCCTCTTTCATCCGTTGCCACAATCTGCCGCCCACCAGACCTTAACAGGGCAGGTAGTGTTTCTGTTTTGTTCAATAAATTGTCTTTCGTGTTTCTGGAAACTCACCAACATATGCTTGTTAGACATTGTATCTAATTCACATGCATGGATAGATAAACACGCTCATGACATTTTCAACATAATTTAACGTCTTGCATGTGTATGTGAAGTCCTTCTCTTTCCGGTTGATAAGAATAACGCAAGTTATGAAATGATGATCTGGTTCACAAGTGAATTCTTCGTGCCGTATTCATATAAAATTTGAATTGAAGGCCTGGTTGATTCAATTGAAGGAAACATTTTTCTTGCAACAGAATGGCAGCTGGAGTTAACACTCCTCAAACCTTGAGAAAAGCCATAGGTGCCTTGAAGGACTCCACAAAAGTTGGATTGGCAAAAGTAAACAGTGAATACAAGGTGACTCTTGCAACTTATTGATTTCTCTTTCTTCTGCCAAAATTTTTTCATTTGTTTTTGGGTTATGTGCGTCAGGGGATTGATATTGCCATTGTAAAGGCCACAAAACACGATGAAGCTATGCCAAAGGAGAAACATATCAGAAGTGAGCCAAAACCTTGTTTCTCTGTTTCTCTTTCTTTGACCCCTAAAAGCTAGGGGATCAACATGGTGTCTGTAGTGTTTGTGCATAACATAACTTACAATTTCTTGTTCGGTCATCAGAAATCTTCAGTGCACTTTCAGCCTCAAGTCCTCGCATGGATGTTGCCTACTGCATACACCGCCTTACGAAGCGTCTTAAGAAGACAAGCAAGTGGACGGTAAATATAAAACCCTTCGTCTGCTGAACTCACCTTTATATTCAAAAAATCATTGTGAAAACACGTTCAGGTTGCGCTAAAGGCAATGATCGTTATACATCGTGCAATGAAAGAAATTGATCCTTCATTCCGTGGAGAGCTATTTAACTACGGTCAGGGCAGAGGGCCTATGTTGAATCTATATCATTTCAGGGATGATTCAAGTCCAAACGGTACATCTTAACTTCCCCTAATTTCCTTAATGTTGGAGTGGGAGGAACTGACTTACGGTTTGCTCTTGTTTCTTTTTTCTTTTTTTGGGTGTCTTAAGCATGGGACTGCTCTGCTTGGATTCGTAGTTATGCTTGTTATCTTGAAGAGCGTCTTGAATGTATTTGCATCTTTGATTATGATATTGATCAAGATTACCCAGTAAGTCTTGTAAAGAGAACTACTTTTGTATGTCAAGTTTCATTCCAATATAACAAACAGAGTTCAGTGGATCTATGCTATTTTCCAATTTTTGGCAGACTATCAGAAACCTTGAAACACCAGAATTGCTGAACCACTTACCAGCACTACAGGAGGTTCTTTTTCGCCTTCTTGCCTGCAGGGTAGCTATCCAACCATCATGTTTTGAATGAAAAAGGAAATGGAGCTGAAACTTGTTGGTTATGCCTTATCCAAAAGTTAAGCTTCCATTAAATCTATGAAAAGTAATACTGTTTGATATTTTATTTCTGCAGCCAGAGGGGACAGCTCTTCACACTCCCTTAGTCCATTATGCTCTGATCATGGTAAGGAACCATCAGAACTCATTGCTATCATTATAATTTGGTTTTGGTTAACCACGGCCCTTTTCCATGAGAATTTTAGGTTGCAGCTGACAGTGTAGGGCTCTATATGGCAATCTCTGGTGGAATTCACAACCTAGTGGATAAGGTGAGGTTGCATTGGGCTTGACCAATGGAAGCTATGAGGCTCTAATACTAAAATTTCGTTTCATTCTGTTTCAGTACTTTGATATGCAGCGCAAAGATGCTATTAAAGCACTTGAAATTTATCGGAGATCAGGGAATCAGGTACGTTTTTGATGTTCATGGCGTTTTAATTTCAGGATCTCAATTGCTTATTTTTATTTGGAAACTTAAATTGTTGTGCAGGCCAAAAGTTTAGGGCAGTATTATGATATCTGTAGAATCATGCCTTCTGCTCGGGGCCAAAATTTTGTTAGTATTGAACAGGTAATAACTTGTAACAAGGCCTAAATTTTGCTCGCTCCTGTCATCAAACAATTTTGTTGATTTTGTCTTACACCATGCAGCCCCCCGATTCTTTCCTGTCTTCTATGGAAGACTATGTGACAGACACTGCAAATGATTTACCAGTATGAATTTTCCTGTGCCCCATCTTGTGCATTATTGTAATGTTACCTGCATGTCTGCAATAAATACCATGTATTTTCAGATCAATGACAACAAAAATGCAACACTTAAAGCTCTGCCTGCCCCTGAAGTTGATGAAGTTGAATGGAAATTGGATCCGTGTATGACTTCATCAGACACATCAAAGAATCAACACAATGAGACTGCCCCGACAGTTGAAGTTGCCGATCTTCTGGTGTGAACATACTTTTATCAAAAAATTTGTTCCTTTTGTTCTATACTGCCTATGCTTACTTGGTTGATTTGATCGCTCTACCAGTGCTGGGATGACTTCACAGAAGAGACATCAGGGCAGGATGAAAGCAATCACCTGGCGCTTGCAATTGTCACACCTGGTATGTTAACTTATTTTATTTATAAAACTATTTGTCCATGCATATGAATTTTCATGTGCTTCCCATTAATGCCGCAGATAATGCATTGGATGGCATCAATTCAACCTCTCAAAGTACAGGTTGGGAGCTTGAGCTTGTAACAGCTCCGACCTCCGGTGGAGCTGTTTATGAAGAGACTAAATTGGTTAGTGTTTCATAGCATCTTCGTACTTGTTTTTGAAGTCTGACAACAGAACTAGAGGTTATATATCAAGTCTAACATCGATTACCAGTCCTATCCATTTCCAATTGTTCTGTGTCATTATCACACGAATATATGGATCTTCCAATGCAGGTTGGTAAACTGGACAATTTGTACAATGATGCATTATCCGGAAAAACAAATAATGGAACTCAAGTTCCGGGACAAGTTGCATCTAATCCTTTTGAATTTGAATTTTACAACTGCGAATCATTTCATGCTACCAGTAGCATGTCCCCTTCAAATAGCACACAACTAGTACCTGTAGTCCAAGAACAAGCTGTCTTCCCGATTCAGGATCACCAGGAACAACAGCCAAATGTGACGAGCTATGATTCAGCTAATCCTTTTGGCAACCCCTTTCTTGATCCAAGTTTTTCATTCAAATCTGTTCAACCTCAAAGTTCATGAACAAATTTTATTTAGGTTGTTTCCAGAATGAGGATGTAAGAAGTAAGAACCTTATTTGACAGGGTTCTTGACCAGTAACTTGGTAATACCAGTTACAAGGTTTTGTTCGCTGTTTCTCACTCTGTTGCGAGTACAGCTGATAGTTATCATTACAAGTGTTCTAAATCATGTCTAAATTGCCCTTTGAACACTTCTACAATGTGAATTTTGAAATAGAATATTCACCTTTACATGAAATATTGAAACAAAGGTTACCTTCCAAAAAATATTGAAACAAAGGTTTATAGCTTTACACTTCCATTGCAATGAACTGACGCCGAACATGTTGTTAACAGTTAGTACCTGAGATATTAGAATGCTCGTCAATAACATAATTATCAGTTTTAAAGTCATCTAGAGCTCACACCAAATCGTCTCACGATAAGATTTCATCATTTGTTTCAGCTACTGTGCTTGCGCTAAAGCCTGATAATGTCAACTCATTGGAGGGTGTCGTGAACTCGACCCAATACTTCAAATACATTCTTTTTCATATCAAATAAGTGTTTTTTTTTTAATTTATACTTCATAAAACAAAAGAAGATTCACGTTTAGAATAGCATGTGAAGTGATGATCTACGTAGTCTTTCTTTTTTAACTTTAATCAATAATAGTTCTTTTATTATGTGGTGGTGCCTGATTGTCCTTTTCTGGGCCTACTCAACAATCACTTGCTTTCCTCCCAGACGTTTTTAATCTACAGAACCAGACATTTCAAAGAAACAAAATTCCAAGACTTGAGAGAAAATGTCAAACGAATATAAAGATAAGAACCAGGTAGAAAGTTTGAGATATGTTTCCGAACATTTCATTAAAAAGAAGCTATAAATTCACATAATAAAAAAAGTATGCAACTTAAGAACCAAATCATGAAAGAAAAAAAAAAAGACACCGGATATAGCCAATCAATTTACATGTTAATAGATTCTTTTTAACGTATCAAAAACTTAACAAGCGTATTATTTACAGCTCTACATGTTTTCAATTGTATATTTCGTGTTTCATCGAATATATATTAAAACTTATGCTTATATATCTCCTTTTGTCTTTTGACGCGTCCTGGATCTTGATAATATGTCTTGGTTGATCACCACTTGATGCTGAACTGTATTTTTACGAACAAAGCTTTCATTTTGCGGTTCCATGAAGAGTTATGCCAGCAACAGCTAAACAAACCTCAGACAAGCTGAAAATTCTGTTCTTGGCCTATGATTGCAGGGTGAATGCTAAAATCAGCATTACCTTCAAATATCGAACAAAAGGAATGTGATATAAATGACCTTTAGATGTTACCTGGCATTGCTGTCAGAAGATTAAATTCACGTTCCAAACTCCATTTAGGCCCACTGTGATTGTTTATGTTTACTAAGTACTCAAGGAAACAGCCTTGATATGTTATGACCGAGAGTGTGGCCCTAGAAAGTCCAAAATTAGGGACAGTTCGTCAGTGGAAAGACACTTAAAACTTATGCCCTTCAGACAAGTGCATCAACTTTTTTGTTAATTATAGGAAATGGAATTATACAGAAGTCACTCACATCAAATGCAATGATCTGAAGATTAAACACAAATGTCAGCAAAATCAATATGAGTTCATTGTCCAAAAACAAAAGTTATGTGATTCCTAATAGTTGCAGTATAAAAAGAATCATTGGTAGTGGCATGCTTGGTGTAATGAGCAGTAAGAAATCAGGATGGAATGCTGTTAACTACCGTACTTCCATGTTTATGACCAAGCCAAATCCTTTTATGCAGTATTCTATCCATGCTCCATGATGTTGTAATTATTTCTTATGGCATAAAGGAGGGACAACCCACCAATATTTTCCCAAAGCTTAAAACTGGAAAAATCCAGTAACAAATCAAGTGGAAGCAGTTGAGAAGAGATAATACATTCGAACAAGTAAATAGTACAAAGGACTTACAAGCATGCTTCAATCTCTGTTGATGATCTGTCAGCAACCTTATCTATCTTGCGAACTACCACGTAGCTGTATAGATCAACAATCAACAAACAAATGATTACTTAACCAAGCTCATGTTGGAGAGATACATGTGTTTTCAATTATGAATCAAGGAGGAATGCAGCTTGTGTTCAATATTCAGTCTCCCGTGTACTGCAATACTGCAAACACAACGATCCAACTACGATCCTACAGACAGGATTGTGCCAAACTACATGACTAATGATCCAAAGCGTGTTCAACCTTTTTACTCCTGCTGGAACAGCATTTTGAAGCACGTGGTGATAGGCAGGATCAAATGCATCATTTACAGAATCAGGTAGTATTGACCCAAGAAGACTGCTTGATCTTCTGCTTCTGGTAAATACAAAATTACAAACAAGAAAAAACCGCCTTCATATTCTTTAGTTGGCATTAATATTGTGGAAATATAATATAGAAACAACGTTACGAAGGGAAAAATCAAGAACATGAGATGCTCTATAGTGGTACAGATAAGAAAATTCCAGGCAAATTGTTGCCTGATACAATGGAAAACAGAATAGTGAGTTTGTTTATTTTGTAATAAAACAAACTTTTTAAGGATTGCAACATCTTATAGAACTCTGGGTTTTGAAGTACACTTGCCCATTATTGTTCACTGATCAGATAAACTACTTCAGAAAGTTCAAATTAATCTGTTTCAGATATTAGCTCTTTGCACATCAAAACTTAAAAGAAACAGAAGCTAAATGGAAAAGGCTTCGTCTTTAACGTAGTACAGTTTGTTTTGTTGGCTAAATCAAAGAAAAGGGAGAAGTTAGCTAAGAGGAAGCATCCATTCCAAACAAATTTTCAGTCTCAGCACCAAGCCACTATTAGAAGAGAGGTAGATAACAATGTGCAGTTTTTGAATGTGTCAATGCAACGGACTTTTTTCAGCTCAAGAATATTATTCTTCAAACAAAGCATAAGAAAATATCAGCACAAATAAGGATTAGAATGTGCATCTGGTTTTTGAAGGAATGGAGAATGAGGAAGAAACTTTAGAAAATTACGAGGTAAATTTACTGTATTACAGCAGGACCTGAAAGTTGATGAATAGAGGCCCAGCAAAGAGAACAAGTTACACACAATACTTGAGCAAAAAAATGGTCCAATCTAATCTACAAATAAACTGTTGCTCTCACCTCTGATTTAGGGCAAAGCACAGGGAAAAGACATGAATGGAACCTGAAGAACTAGTAGCTACAAGAATATCTGGAAGCTGCACTGATGGGGCAAATGACAAGGAAAATATTGTTGAAGGGCAAGTCCCCCTGCGAAAGCTATATGACTGCAAGAAATAACAAAAGAATTTAATAAATCCACTAGAAGTATTACTCAGCAGGTAAGTGGAAGTACAAAGGGTGTTGTTGTTTTGATAGGTAACCTTGCAAAATAAATCAGATTGCAGAAAGGATAAAAATGAGAAAACCACACTTCAATCTGTGCACGCAGAAAATTGAATTTGTAACAAACCCAAGTAAAAGACAGGAGACACACAAAGTGAAGCTTTAATTGGGCGTTAATTGTCCTACTTTACGAAAATTCTTTCCTGATATTGCACCAAATCCTAAAATATCAAGGAATAATCTATTTCCTAGGGACTTCATATACGATATCCACGAGATGGTAAGCTTAATTGTCCTACTTTATGAAAATTCTTTCCTGATATTGCACCAAATCCTAAAATATCAAGGAATAATCTATTTCCTAGGGACTTCATATATGATATCCATGAGATGGTAAGCATTCAATCTGTCTGTCATATGTGTGGTACATATGATCCACATTTGCATGTTTCATACCACAATGCTGGCTTACTTAACCATCTAATATGAATTCTGATTCACCTTAGTTGCTTCAGAAACTAGATAAACTCTGACCATTGTTCCCTGTTCAGACGCTGTCGCAATATACATTCCATTAGAAGAAAGAGCTATTGCTGCCAATGGTGCCCGATGAGCCTCTATCTGCAAGGAAATTCAAATGAAGTATATATGATATTGAAGGATTCACAAGGTATACGTGCTTGTGTGTGTGTGTGCGTGTGAGTGAGTGAGTGAGAGAGAGAGAGAGAGAGAGAGAGAGAGAGAGAGAGATTAACAAAGATGTTACAGCAGCCAGCCCTTAGCACATAGTATGTCCCACTCAATTAAAGGGAAAGAGAACAGACAGGTTACAACCTCACAATGTAACTGGAGTTCCATGACATTGTATACTAAGACGGATCCCTTCTTTGTACTTGCCGGAAGTGCCAAGAAGCAACCATCCAAACTAGGCGAGAATGCACAAAGGCCTAAATATAACAAATGATCTTAAAGACAGTTAATGCTGCAATATATTTGACTAAGGTCCAAAAGATCATCCAATCGTTCTGTTTCACACACACACACACACATAAGCAAGTTGCTTTGAAACTTACCTTTTGCATTTGGAACTGTATCGAGCGTATCCAATATTATCAGCGTATTTGTGTCATAGAGGTAAGTTTTTTCTTGTAGAACAACAACGAGCCTGCAATTGTTAAGGCATTCATTTAGTTGGACATTATTTAGGTAAGGTAGCTCACTCTTAGATGTATATAAAACATAGGCAATTTCATCCTTTAGCATGTTGATCATGTGCTGATGCACAAAGTGGCATTACAAGAAGTCAGGTTGTTTGCACATTCCATAATTTCATTTAATTCTTATAAAGAAAGTGCGTATTTAAGTCGTACGTGATTGGCAAACTCTTAAGAAATCAGCAGCGACAGTTTCCTAGCAAATTGGTCAATGTTACGGTACCTTTTCTTATTCAAGCGAATCGCAAGAACAGAAGTCAAAAAGTTCAGTTCCCGCAAAGCAGTTCCAGCCGTAGTATTTAAAAAACAGAGACGTCGTGGGGATAAAGCTGGCTGTTGTAATCCAATCAAACCACCAGCCATAAGCATTCCAAAACGAAATAAGGTCCAAGTAACTTTCAAGAACCTAAATAGTAAACTGGTCTAGTACCTGCTCACCAGCACCAACAATAGCAAGAAGACTAGTGCTGTAAAGCATCTCAACGATAATAAATGCTCCAGAAGCTATCCCAACAAAAAAAAAAAGCAATAAAATGTTACAAAGAAAAAAAATCTGATCGTCAGGAAAAGCCAAAAATATCAGAAGCTTCAGAGCACAAAAAAATTAAAACCTAAGGACAATAGAGTGTAAAAAGCAGCGGCTTTCAATACTTGCCTCGTTCATAACAAAGACGCCCTGTACTGGAATCGTATATTCTAAAAACATCCCTCGTGCTAATTGCAAACCCACTACAGAAGAATTGAAAAGAACATAGATTACATTAAAAATCTCGAAACTAAAAATGGGATTTTTTGAAATATGCGGAGTCATTCACCTATTGTCTTGATTGAAAGAAGCACAGATGATTGGATATTGCAGAGACTGGCCGGTCATCACACCAATTGTTGGTCGAGGAAGCAGAGTTGCTTCTCAATATATTTTCTCCGGCTCTGTTTTGTCTGGGGAATCCTTTCATTTTTAACTTCTTGCTTGGTAATGACTCCTCCTAAGGCTAAAGTTCCCATCTTTCTTGGTATTTGAGTGGGTCCCAACTTTTAAAAATTTTAAATAGCAAATATTAATAGATATATGTGCTACGAAATTAAATTCTGGAGCTTTGAAAAATGCAACTTTTAATAATACCCCTCATATTCAAAATAAATGTCATTTTAGAGGGATGCACATTTATTAAGAAAACTAATAAAATATTTGATATGCCTTTATTAATTGCATGTTGAACTGTCTTGAAAATGTAATCTGTGTAATCAGGATGTGAGAAAAATTAAAGGGTAATTTTGGAAGTAAAATTATAAACATGCATGAAAAGTCACGAACGACACTTATTTTGAATAATTAAAATCCATCTAAAACAACTTTTATTTTGGATAGGAGGGAGTATTGTTTAGTACAAGTACAAGAATCTTTTCTTCAACGATTCATTGGTCAAGTTAGAACCAAAACATAAGAAGAATAGAGAGTACAAGCAAACAATTTTCCAATTCTCCACGACATATCGCTCAGTTCTCACACGCCACCACTTCCAAGTCCACCTTCATCTTCATCTTCATCTTCATCTTCATCTTCCTGCTTTGTTGTATACGCAATTTGGAAACATTACATTCAATAGTAAAAAAAGAAGAAGAAAACATATACAATACATTGCACTTTTTGGAGCAAAGTTGGTATTTTGTGTAACACGTAGGATAAACCTTATTATGTCTCCCAGATCATTCATGAAAGGGCTAAAAACGAAGGAAATGCGGAATACATAATTTCGGTTCCATCCAATATTTCGAAGCAGTTTTCAACGCCAAAACGAGCTCCAGTCTCCCCAGAACTTTTGCGGAAGTTGATCACCGACACTCGGTTAACGCCTTTCTTCAGTTTCCATAATACGTAAGCGCTCCTAACGGGTCAGAGGATCCGTATGCTTACGAATTACATAAGTAACTGAAGGAGACTTTAATCTTTATATATAGCTTCCATATCGGGCTTCCCCATCACAAGCCCGATTCCACATTAATTGGGATCCATTTTTCTCCCGAACTTTGACCCATTAATCCAGATCATTTATTGGGCCACTTTAGTACCTTTGTTAGGATCGAATTACGTAACTTAACCGATAAGTTATTTAAAAACCAAAAATACAATTAATATTTGTCCAATTTATGGAGAAGGACAAAATTGTCCAACATTCTCTCCTTGGATAAGCATTAATTGTAGTTATGACTCTAGTTTAAAAATAGTTTTAAACTGGTTAAGTAAGTAATGAAAGTCCAACATTCCGTCCTACAAGACTTTCGATACCGAAAAATATCAAACACATGTGTCATGTGCGATACAGGTTCAATATAATCACGAATATCCAATACCTCACTAACATGAATGGGAAAATAGAGTGTGGAAAACTAGGATGTTACTTGTATGATCTAAAATGTATCATCTTCGTTTGTAGGTCTCGATTTCTCCAACTTTATGTTAAACTGCATGTGTTAAACTGCAGTAGAGAAATCATGTTTTCTCTTACCGAATGCTAAACAACATTAGAGAAAACTTGTTTTCTCTTACCAAATGCTAAACAACATTAGAAAAAACCTTTATTTTCTCCAATTGATGTTAAATTGCATTAGAGAACCTTTATGGGATTAAAAACTTGTATCCCCCTATGTCATGCTAAATTTATGGATATCCATATTAAACTATAGGTCAATCTTTATATATGCCTTATGACCTTTAAAACGCTTAAAATCAACACAAATCTTAAGACTTTCATATGTATTATGACTATACACAAGAATAATTATGACTGAGAATAAAAAGATGATCATCTATATTAATAAATAATAAAACATCAAAATGTACAAACTTTTAAGGAGCAAATACAATTATCCCTAACTACTGTTGTCTAAGGACTTTAACACGCCTATATTGGATACATGTCTAACAAAAACTGGTAGGCGAAGTCCTTTAGTCAATGGATCAGCTAACATCTCCTTAGTCCTGATGTGCTTCACTTCAACGTCACCCTTCTGAATCAACTCCTTTATGATCAAGTACTTGACCTCCAAATGCTTAGATCCTGTGATATTCTTGTTGTTGTTACTGAACAACACTGCAACAAGATTATCACAATACAACCGAATGGGTCTAGCTACCAAATCTACCATAGACAACTTAGAAATCAAGTTTATGAGCTAAATCGCCTGTGTAGCAGCTCCATAACTTGCAACAAACTCTGCATTCATGGTCGAGGAAGTTACTAGTGTCTACTTGACACTCTACCACGATACTGCACCATCTGCTAACATAAAAATGTACCCCAATGTGGATTTGCGATCATCCGAACACAGTGAAATTGGAGTATGTATACCTTGTGAGGATTAAATTGTTGACTTTCCTATATGTCAATGTATAATCCTTGGTATCCTTTAGGTATCTCAACACTCGCTTAATTGCATTCCAATGGTCCATACTTGGGTTAGCCAGATATCGACCTAGCAATATAACAACAAATGCAATGTTCGGTTTAATGCACACCTGGGCATAAATTAGCCTACCAACTGCACTAGAATACGGGACATTCCTCATAGCCTCTCTCTCAACTTCATTCTTTGGATACTGTGCCAAAGATAATCTCTCACCATGAGAGATAGGTGCTACAACAAGTTTACAATCAGTCATATAAAACCTTTGTAGCACTCGCTCAATGTATGCTTTTTGTGAGAGGCTCAAGGAGTGTTGAGATATGTCCTGGTGAATCTGCATATCGAAGGCAAAAGATGCTTCATCTAAATCCTTCATGTCAAAGTGTTTGGCCAAAAGTTTCTTTACTTCATGCAACATGATCAAATCATTTGACGTGAGCAAGATATCATCCACGTACAGTAATAGAAAGATAACTTTGCTCCCCTGACCTTATAATATAAGCATCTTTCAACTTTGTTTTCCACAAAGCCGAATGAGGTCAAAACCTCATCAAACTTTAGGTACTATTGTCTAGAAGCTTGTTTCAAACTGTAAATTGATTTAGTCAATTTACAGACTTTGTCAGTTGCATCTTGATCCTGAAATCCTTCAGGTTGCTCCATATAGACCTCCTCATAGAGGTCACCATTAAGGAAAGCGATCTTAACGTCCATCTGATGTAGCTCCATATCATAATGAGATACTATTACCATCATCACTCTAAATGCATCATTCGAGGATATAGGAGAGAAGGTAACATTGAAGTCAACTCCTTCTCTCTGAGTGAATCCCTTGGCAACCAAACGCATCTTAAACCGCTTAACTTGACCCTGTGTGTCCTTCTTGGTCTTAAATAGCCACTTGCAACTGACAGGCCTATAATGTGGAGGTAAATCAACAAGCTCCCGTGCCTTATTATTCCTCATAGACTGCATCTCATCTTTTGTTGCTTCCCACTACATGTTCGTATGAGGTCCAGAAACGGCTTCTGTAAAAGTAACTGGATCCACAACATATCTTATATCATAGTCTTGCTCACCTAAATAGACTATATAATTTGGTGAGGTAACAAGTCGCCTCTCTTTGGTGGATTTACGAAACTGTACAGGTTCTTGTACCTCAGAAACCTCTTCCTGAACAGGTATAGGTTCCAGTGCCTATATAGGCATGGTACTTGGACCTTCATCCACCCTGACTGTCTAAGAAGCGAACACGAAATAATCACAATATCTATCCTTCTATCTCTTCAAGGATGTGAAGATCCTCCCTCATTGTGGACATTGTATTCCAGAAACTTAGTCGTCTGCGATTCCACTATTCTGGCCCCTCCTTCCTTATAGTAAAATTTGTAGCCTTTTAAGTGGTCGGGATAACCTACCAAATAGTAACGAGTGGAAACGAGGTTGCAATTTGCTCTCATAAGGATTATACAACCTTACCTCAGTAGAGAAGCCCCACACAAAAATGTGCGTAAGGCTTGGCTTCCATCCTTTCCAGAGTTCAGAAGGTGTCTTTGGTATTGACTTACTTGGGACTCTATTCAAGATATACAATGCTATCTTGATAGCTTCGCCTTTAAGGTATTCGGGTAAGTTATTCTTGCTTTGCATTAACTTCATCATGTCCTTCAAGGTGCGATTGCGCCTTTCAGCCATGCCATTTTACTTAAGACTACCTGGCATAGTGAATTGAGCCATTACTCCAACTGATTTCAAATACTTAGCAAATGGTGCTTTTTTTTATCCTGCAACCCCATGTCTGCCATAGTATTCCCCTCCCTTGTCAGATCTGACTATATTTATTGATTTTTCCAATTAGTTCTCAACCTCAGTTTTAAAGATCTTGAACTTATCAAGAACTTCATACTTTTCCTTAAGCAAGAACATATAGCCATAGCAGGAATTATCATCCATAAACGTCAGAAAATATCTAGCATTGTATAACGTGACCGTATAAGGACCACTAATGTCTGTATGTACGAGGTCTAATAAACCAAAAGTAGGAGTTGACCACTTTTTCTTTATCTTGGTCAACTTACCCTTACAACAATTGATACATGTTTCTAAATCACTAAAGTCTAGAGTTAGGAGAATGTTATCCTTTATCAATCTCTCAACCCTCTCTCTAGAAATGTGGCCAAGACGTTCATGCCACAACATGTACAATGTTTCCTTTATGAAGGCTCTCTTTCGAGTAACAGGTTCGGCAACATAAGAAGAGGCATACATTTCATTAGGAGTAAGACACATTCTATACAATTTGTAAGATAAGAAGGTAGTTCCGATATGTCTTATATTGATAAAATATTTACAACTAAACTATCAAATACAAAATGAAAACCTTCTTTATCCAAAACTGATACAAAGATCAAGTTCTATCTAAAAGATGGTATATAAAATGAGTCGTAAAACTAATACAAACCCCGTATTAAGGTTAATACTACATCTTCTACATACAAAGCATCCACCTCTTCATTGTTGCCAACCATTAGCTTCTCCTCTCCTTTAGTCGACCTTCTCCTGGATTTGAACCCCTGCATTGTGGAAGCAACATGGTTAGAAGTTCCACTATCTAACCACCAAGAACTTGATGTGGTTATAGTTACATTGGATTCATGAATCATAAAGGCTGAGGAGTTACCTGACAGTTCCTGCTTAACCTTCCACAACTTGTACTTCTCACAATCAGCCTTCCTATGCCCCTTCTTCTTGCAGAAGAAATACCTCATATCCTTTAGGTCAAGTGGCCCCTTAGTGATGCCAGACTGTCCAGTCTGAGTCCTTGGAGAGGGCTTAGGTATCTTACCCTTACCCTTAGGCTGTTGGGGCTTAGCCTTCCCCTTACCTTTGGCATCTGCATTGTAACACCTGGTATCTAGTTTACCCGGTACACCGAAATAAATCGGTATTTGAGACTAATGTCATTAAAACCAAAAAACAGTGAATAATAATTTTTGGTGACATCAAATTAATGATGTATGACACTTTTTCGGTGGTCACAGGAAATTGTACGAGCGGATGTTTAAGAACCAGTACAAGA
>JANZLH020000393.1:58098-82877 GCA_026770325.2 Erythroxylum fimbriatum
ATAATTAATTTAATTTTAATAAAAATCAAATATCTCATATTTGATCCCTAAAGTTTCTCAAATTTTATAATTAAGTCTAACTTAATTAAAATTAATTTTTCCTTCACAAACTGCCCTTTAATGTATGACTCATTAGGTTCCTAATATATTGACAATGAGCATAAATTATAATTAGAATTAGATAAATTTAAATATATTTTAATTTATCTTTAATTGTCTAATTAAACAAGTATAATCATAAATCAAGATTAACATCTAGCAACATGTCATGACTACCCAAATATCAAGAATATCAAAGTGGTTTGACTTAACCTGTCTATGCATGAATATAATGTATAATTTAATTATTTAATCATTTCATCATTCAATATTCTAATTGGACAAAGTATAGATATAGTGTCTACTCTTTTGTATCCAATCATGTTTGTTCTTGCTAATATGTAATTGATTTATAATTGAAATTTAAAAATATTTTTTCAAGTGTCAATACACTTTGGCTGGAAAATTCCATAAATCGCTATTAATCAAGAACAATAGAATATTCTCTATAATTACTTTAGAGTGAATTGACTTACTCAACTATCTTCGTATGGTTTATAATGCAACTAAGTACTATCGACTGAATTATCCTAAGTCAGTTCATAAGTAGCATCAAAATATAGTAACTCAAATACGAGATACCTTGGTAATATCAAGTCTAATGATCAATTATAAAACTATCATTATGACTGATATTAGTTTAAATATCTTTATATTTTAATTTATGAGATCAATTACTTTATTCATAAGAAAGAAATATAATGTGTGCTAGTTTTATCCTTTCAACAATATTTTATCTTAATGAAATTACAATTAGAAACATTTAGGAATAATATATAAATATAAACTGAATCTTATAGTTATAATCTCATCGTAATTTCAATTACACAATAATTATTCTAAAGATTTACCTTTAGCATTAACATATCAAATATAATTAACTTAATACATAAAAACAAATAATGCCTTTTTATTGATTAAATAATAATGTCATATATTAAATTGCAGCCAACCAAATCAAGTACCAGGAATCACAGAAAATGAATACGTAAGTCTTTCGACTTGACATATTGGTGACTTGGTAGATGAATAATGCTAATGTTTTCTTTAATAAGGTGAAAGTTCACTCTCTGTGTAATTTTAGGGTAAAATTTTGAAATAAATTTTAAATAAATCTTTTAATATTCTAAATAATAAATTTTAAATAATTAAAACTCAATTTCTAATACTTAAAAATATTTGAGAAACATTAATTATATCATATAACTCAAATTAAACGATAGACTTAAATCAGTAAATTATTAAACCTCTTAAATGAAGAAAACTTAATCTCCTAAAATAATACTTGAGAAATTTATATGAAAATTCAAATTTAAACTTTCTAGCATGAATAACGACATTTTACATACCACTTAAATCATCACTTAAAAGTCTATTTTAAAATAATCATGTTCACAAGTTATTATGTTTGTCAAAATTTAAAGAAATAAGAGATCGTTTAGTTTCACTTTTGTTTTTTAATATATTTTTTAATTTTTGGCTTTTAATTGAAAATTCTTTTATTGGAAATTGTACAAAAAAATTGAAAATGAAAACATGTTTAGTTAAGATTTGTAATGAAAATTGAAAACAAAAATATTTAGTTTCATTATCTTGTTTTTTGTTTTATTCTTATTATAATATTATATGTTAATATTAAATTTTAATATAATTTACTTCTTAATATATTTAATTCTATTATTAGATTAATCAATTCTTATTATTAGAAATAAAAGATATAAATATTTAATTTACCTAAAATAATCAATTATTATGAATAGTCGAATTGATTTTGAATGCTTGAAATGCTTTGTCTCGAAATATGAGAAATGAACTTCCTTAACAAAATTACAAGTCATATTACCAGCTTTACATCAACATAAATATGAAGTAGAAGTTGAGATTACAGGTTCAAATAGAGATTAAGACAATATATCATATTAATATGGACAAATTTAGTTTTGTTCAAATTATTTATATAAGTTAAAGATCTAAACCCTCCTGGAAAAACTCAAGGTGATATTAAGGGATCAAAAGAGGAGTTTTAAGAATTTATAATGCCATTGACATAGAAATTGACTTGAAGAAAACCATAAGTGTTAGAATAGGAACGTGACCTATTAGATGTGTAAAGAGATATTATAGGAAAGGATTGATCTCACTTGATTGTAGGATCAATCCTTTCCTTACTTATGTTGATCCCTTCCTAGAATTAAGCAAAATCAGTCTATAAGACTTGTAATTGTAACGCACATTAATACATGAAAACAATTACAGAAATTATGTTCTTTCTAGTTTTACAATAAGTAATTATGAGATTTTTAGTGGAGTTCAAAAATAATAATTGTTCCCTAGATCCTCAAAATTTAATAAGATTTATATATAAAAGTGACAAGCATATGATATCCAAAGAGAAATTCGAATATGCTACAATATATTACATGTTCGTGAATTGAAACTACATCAACTACTTCTCTAGGTAAATATAATTAAAAAGAGATCATAATAAGCTAAATGCCTATTCAAAACCAAAACTTATGAGCTAACAAGACGTCTTTTCAACTTAGTTGTGTTTTTGCCAAAAAAAAAAAGGAGTGATTATATGCTTAGTTCAAAGTATTTGTAATAATCACTAATGAATTGAACGAAGCCTTCGAAATTCATGAGAGTGGTCTTCACAAGCACATTATGACATAAAGGACTAACTGTCCAAAAGCATTCTAGTATGCTTTCAGACTCTAACTCGCACCTGCCGTTAAATGTTCCCCTATCTCTAGATGCCAAAACAGTATCTCTTGATTAGATCGTTGGATTGCACTAAAGTTTGCATCTAAAGAAACTGTTTACTTAATGAATCAGATATAGGAGCCTAAGAAGGAGAAAATAGAGCAGTTTTTCATTAGTAAATTTGTATCAAAAATGAAAAAGGAAACGGTCACCGATAAGATCCTGTAACGTGCATCTTATCGTTGGGTACTGCAAAATAAGCATTTGATATGGTGACAGACGCACTCAAACTAATGCCAGGTTGAAAACTTACTTGGGCATCTCTTAAACTTGAAAATAAGTTAAAGACCAGGGGCAAGAATTGAAGTCAACTCTATACTAGGCTGTCATGCTTCAATACACAGCGAAGGATGATTCAATAATGAAAACTGCAAGAATGAAACTTGATAATGCTCAGATATGGTCCAAGTTCGATTAATTTTTTTTATCTAAAATTTTAAAAAGGCATTGTTTTACTCACTTTTATATAAAATTATTAGGCTTCAAGCCGGACTATAATTATGAATTCACTAACTTTGACTTCACTATTTTGTGACTAAACATCATATTGATAAAATTCAATTTTATTATTATTGACAATGATTCTAAGTCTAAAAATAAATTTAGCTAATAAAAATGTCAAATCATTTCAATTATTTATGAAACTATAAAATTAAAATTAATTAATATTACATAGAGTTATACTTTTATTTTTCCCTTTTAAATAATATAATTTGACACACAAAATTTTCAAATAGTTTTAACATAAAGTTTGTAATATAAGATATATGATTCTTACAAAAAAACAATAAATAATGATATATGTTAAGTAATATAATATGCTAATATATGGTAAGCAATACAAGATTTTTATTACAATTTTAACAATTCTTACAAACAAACAATAAATAAAGAGAAAAAGATAATGAATTTCATGCTTATTCCATCAAAGAGAAAAAGAATTAATTATTTTTCTCGATTCCAAATGACATGAGACTAGGTAGATATAAGGTAAAAGAATATTTAGATTCCCAATAAGGCTCCTTACATGTTCGAAGGCATTAATTGAAGCAGACAAAGATCTTCCCCAGTAATTGGTTTATTGATACCCTCTTCCAACAACTTCTTAGCTTTGACCAAACTAGCAGAACATACATTGAATGATTTCCTAGATGTAGTATGAAATAGTGAATTAGATGAACCACATATACCATACGTTTTACCTAAGGAGCAAACAGTATAGAACAATCACCTTAATGTCTTCACAATCCTTTAAAAATTTAAATCCTAAAAACTAAAAAAGCTAAATAAAATGGTATAAGGAACTTATATTTGAACATATGCATACCTGATAAAATGACTTCATCATCGTCACAACAAACAGGCATAGTTTTCGTAATCGATGATTGTTTCAAAATTTCCAATTTGCCTAATTCTGTATGAACCATTAAGACATCACTACCACCTCTATTTTCATCTATGTTCTCTTGAAGATTCGATGAATCTTATAAAACATAGTATATATAGTCACACGTTGATCTAGTAGCTTCCTAACAAAAAATGAGATGCAAAAAATAACGAAAGAGAGGTAATTCGATTGATACTAAAAACCTTCAAGAAGAAAATCGACCATTGAAGGCAAGCGGTGATTAGACTTTGGTGAGTAAATTTATTGTACATCGATTTGTTCTTCAATAGGGAGAATTCCGCGAGATACTTACCATCAGAGCTCATTTCCACCATCGGATACTATCTACCACGTCGACATTTCACGATGAATTTATGTAAATAGTTTTCTTTTGAAAAGTCAATAGAAACAAAAAAAAATCTAAGATATAATCAATATAGAAGCAAATTGTATAATTAAATAAGGAAACAAAAAACTATGTGAAGTTATATGCAATTAAGAAAATATTCACAAAAGAAGCAAATATTATCTTAACTTAATTTTTTAACTAGCCAAAATTTCCTGCATAAGCACATTCTAAGTTTGCCACTCACCCTTAAAGATTTAATAAAACTCAGAGCACATATCATGGATTAATAAGTGATATGACATCTTTAAGAATAGACGACTTCTTATTTGAATGTTCTTTTCACATCTGACACATTTATAATATTGTTAATGGACATCAATAAGTTAATATAACTAGTTAAAGTTTAGTTTATAATCTATTCGTATTAGAAAAGAAAGTTTGTATTACACACATAATCAATACTTTTATACATTATCTATTCTAAACATAAGTCACAACCTACAAAAATAAACACTATGATAAAAGTGATATGACTAACAATAGAAACATTATAAATAAGAAGAAGTGCTAACAAAATGAATTTGGAGATCTTGGATAATCATTCACACACATAAATATTCCACTTCCCCAGAAGTTGTTCCCACATTCTAGCAATGTTAATTTTGTGATATATTAACTAAGACAACTTTATATGATAAAAGTGATATGACTAAGTAATAGAAAAACATATAATCTTTATAAGCCTTCAAAACATAATACGAATCTATGCGATCATCACCAACAGTGGTAGTGTTAAAGGTAAAAGCTTTAATAGTTAATTCAATCCTCATAAGATGAAGTAGAAGTAGAAACTAGAGAAGTAAACATAGTTGAACAAGTACCTAGAAAAGGAAGAAAATGAACAAGACGACGGAGAGTGAAGGGTGGGTGTTTGGATAAGGCCTAGTTGTTATTGCTGCCACCTGTTGAAGGTGAAGAGAGGCAATAGTAAGTTTTAGGGGTGATATTAAATGTATTTCCAAGAAAATGCTCTTAAACCTGCCAATTCAGACCATTTGTGTAAATCGTAACAGAACCCTTTAGAATGTTTGTTGCTTGCAGAAATGAGCCTTGTTTTGGGCCCTAATAGTTTACATGCTTTATCTAAATAATTTATGCCCTATCTTTAGGTAATTAGGTTTTTTATTTTATAAAACGACATGATTTTGGCTTAACTTTTGGTGACGAATACAAAAATCCTTTTTCTATATATTACACTCTATATAACAATATAGAACATATATATAATAAATAGAGAATTATGATTAAATAGAATAATATGATAACTAAGATATGAGAAAAATTATCTATTATCTATGCATTCATAAATCATTATATTAATTACAGTTATTATCTATATATTTATATATCATTATATTAATTAACATACATAATTATATTAATTTCAATATAATTCAAAAATAATTACAATATAGTAAAAAATGGAAACTAATATTAAACATTCATATCATATTCATAAAAATAAAATTTAATATTATTGACAATGATTCTAAGTCTAAAAATAAATTTAACTAACAACAATGCTATTTCAAAAATTTATAAAAACAATATTACTTAGATTTTTATTTTTTATTTTTCTCTTTTAAAATATATGATTTGATAATGTTATGCGATATCACAAAACTCTATTTGTTATACATAAATATTATACAATTTTATAGAATGTCTATATCACATAAAATTTGTTGAACATTTAAATATATATAATAAAATCATCACTAAATCCTTAGATTTGGTGACGCTTTAGCAAAAACGTAACCTAATGGTTTTGGCTACGGTTTTCATAAATCATCAGCTTGAAGAGTGTAATTGAAGATAATGAAATGATGAAAATACTCTTGTTATACATTCTTGTCACTGAGAGTTATATACAAAGAATTATATGCAACAGCTAAAACTATCAATATATAACAGGGTTTGTTATAGGTTAATTGTAAGTTGTTACAAACCAATAGAATCGTTGCAAAGAAAATGATGTGTATTGAGGTTATTCCTTAACATGCCCCCGCAAGAGCATGTCTCTATCGAGAACATGCATCTTGTGTCATAAAGCAGCGTGACAGCGTGAAGGTAAAGGTTTGGTAAGGGCTTCTACTATATGATCATGAGTGGAGATATGTGCGACAGTTAAGTTGCCAGCTTGAACAAGTTGACGCATATAATGATAATCCAGTGCAATGTGTTTCATTCGAGTATGAAACACTGGATTTTTACATAAGTATGTAGCACCAAGATTGTCATAGTATAAGATAGGTGAGCCTTTGAAAGGCAGATGAAGTTCAGATAATAAGTTATGTAACCACTGAAGTTCAGCCACGGTTGTCGCTAGAGAACGATATTCAGCTTCAGTGGATGAATGGACAATAGTGCATTGGCGTTTAGCGTGCCAAGAGACTAGATTACCTCCGAAGTATACAAGGTAAGCTGAAGTAGATGTTTTGTCGTCACCGTTACCTGCCTAGTTGGCATCACTGTATACCTTGAGAGGTGACTATAAAACACTAAAGAGTTGAAGAGCAAGCTTTTCCGGCTTACGAAGTTGTAATCCAAAATGAACGGTCCCCTAGAGATATCGATAAACCCTTTTAACTTGCTGTAAATGGGTAACAGTGGGAGCATACATGAATTGAGCAACCTTATTGACCGCAAACACTACATCCGGTCTCGTATGAACTAAATATTGAAGACAACCGACCATTTGTTTATAGACTAAAACATCAGTCGGGGCCGTACCATCAGCAAGGGACAATGGGGTTAGAGACATAAGGGTGTAGATACCAGTTTGGCATCAGACAAACCAAACCGGTCCAGAATATCTCCAATATACTTGTGTTGAGAGAGGAATAAGCCATCAGCTGTAAGAATAATTTCAATCCCCAAAAAATAAGACGAGAAACCCAATTGCTTTAGTGAGAAGGTGGCCAATAGAGCAGTAGTAAATTTGGACAAGAACGCTGATGAGCTTTCTGTCAAGAGTAAGTCATCAACATAGACCAGAAGGTACGCTACAACCCCATTGTAATTATAAGTGAAAAGAGAAGGATCACTGATGTTATTCCGAAAACCATAAGAGAGGTTGAAGCATTTTAGTGATTCATACCAAGCTTTGGGTGCCTGTCGAAGGCCATAGATGGCCTTGCGTAACTTACAGACGTAGTCGGAATGATCTGGATGGACAAAGCCCTAAGGCTGCTTCATATAAACATCTTCAGTTAATGCACCTTGTAAAAAGGCATTGTTACGTCCATTTGATGTATGGACCAATTATGAGCTATGGAAATTGTGAATATAATCTTAAGTGTTTGGGGTTTAAGAACTAGCGCAAAGGTTTCATGAAAGTCTAAACCTGAAGTTTGCGTAAATCCTTTGGCAACCAACCGGGATTTATACCGAGCAACAGAATCATCTGGGTGTCTTTCGATCCTATACAGCCGTTTGTTGCCAACAATATTACATTCTCGAGGTGCAGGAACTAGACCCTAAGTATGGTTCTTAATTAAAGCATCAAATTCTTCATTCATGGAAGCGCGCCATAAGGGGTCCTTCATGGCCTGCGAAATATACGATGGTTTAAAAGTAGTTGGTAATGGATATTTACTGACCTGGTACATCTTTTTGGGTTTGTAAATGTTGTTCTTGGAATGGGTCTGTATCAGATTAGTATTAGTAATTACTAGTGGTGTAGGCAAGGAGTCCGTGGGTAAGGGCGGCACTGAGACAACATCGTCTGTTACTGAATAAGTGATATTACCTCCCCTTTTCACATTGACAGAAGATAGGTGATCTTGGTCATTTGGAATTGAGGTAGATGGTGCAAGGTTGTGATGATGTGAGCTAGATTGAACAGGGTTAGATAGATTCAGTTGGGGAGGTAGAGACTGTTCCCTACATAAATTAGAAGTGGGCACAGAGAGACTCTCATCAAGGAAGGAGACGCTGTGGAATTAGACTGTACGGGGTTCAGAGATTTGGAGTGGCGAAGAGAATCATAAGGAAATATGTTATCATGGAAGGTAACACGTCTAGAAATGTAGGTCTTATTAGTGAGAGGATTGTGACAAAGATATGCATATTGTGAGTTGGAATAACCAAGAAAAATGAATGGTGTAGATCGGGATTGTAATTTGTTAGCTGTGTAAGGCCAAAGCCATGGAAAGCAGAGGCAGCCAAAGGAGTGCAGATGGCTATAGTTAGAAGGAGATTTGTGTAGCACCTCATAAGGAGAGTGCCTATTAAGGACTGGTGTGGGTAACCTATTTATAAGAAAAACCACTGCTTGAAAAGCATATGTCCAAAAGGTGGACGATAGGGTGGACCAATGAAGGAGAGCTCTACCAGTTTCAACAAAGTGATGATGACGTCTCTCAGCAGTGCTGTTAATCTCAGGTGTATGAGGAGGAGGAGTGAAATGCGTAATCCCATGTTGTCCCAAGAATGTCTTAAGCGCAACAAATTCACCACCATTATCACTATACAGAGATGTAATTCTAGTGTTAAAGAATGCTTCAACAAGAGATTTAAGACGTATAAAGATAGATAATACTTCATATTTCTTACGGATGGGATACAACCAAGTGTATTTAGAAAAATGATCAACAAACACAACATAATATTGAAACCCATCTACAGTTGTAATGGGTGCTGGACCCCAAACATCACTAAACATCAGTTGAAGAGGACGACTACTGGTAAGGTGGGTACTGGTAAAGGACAACTTATGACTTTTATCACAGGCACAGGACACATAGGGACTCTGAGAAGGACTGCTAATACGAAGAAGAAAGCGTTTATTAAGATGTTGAAGGATAGGTTTAGCCGGATGACCCAATATATAATACCAATCTCTAGTGCAGACAGGAGTAGCGACATTGGCAGTATGGAGCTTCTTCGGAAAGGTAAGGTAATATAAATCATCAGCACAGTGACATTGCATCAGTACCTCCTTGGTCTGGACATCCTTGACCTGAAAATGAGTGGAAAAAAATTCAACCGAGACTTTGTTAGTAGTGCAGAGCTTAGAAACTGAAAGTAAATTATGGGTAAGAGTGGGAACATGTAAAACATCGGGTAAGGGTAACGATGTAGTGGGAGTGGGGAGAGTGGTGATACCAGTATGGGTAATCTGTAATTCAGTACCACTGCCGACTACTAGTTGATCAGAGCCATCGATCATATGGTGCAGCAAGGGAGAGATTATGAAGGTCATTGGTGATGTGATGGTAAGCACCAGAATCAACTATCCATTTATTAGAAGGAAGCGTTGCCGTCTTGTGTGAGTGATATGGCTAGTTAGTGCCTGTATCGATGGTTCAGATACATCGAAACCAGAGGACATGCCAGAAGGTCGAGGTCGACGCCTCTGGTGGTATGGTTGATCCGGTGTGTGGTTGCGATGACGTTAAATAAGGAAGATACACACAACTAGGGTGACAAAAAAAATAGGACCTACCGTTAGGCTTCAAGTAGATCTGATACTATGAAGAGAGTAATTGAAGATAATGAAATGATGAAAATACTCTTGTTATTCATTTTTGTCACTGAGAGTTATATAGAAAGAATTATGTGCAGCAGCTAAAACTATCAATACATAGCAGAGTTTGTTATAGGTTAATTGTAAGTTGTTATAGACCAACAGAATCGTTATAGAGAAAATGATGTGTACCAAGATTATCCCTTAACACACCCATGGTCAACCTTTTGGCGATGTTTCTATAAAATTGTCACCAATGGTCTACATTTGGCGACATTTTCCTGAAATCATCACTAAATGTTGGCCATAGTTTTTTAGAATTTAATAAAAACTACATCATTTGTACAACTTTGTTTTCATATTAAAAATAACACAAACATGAATTTGTTTTCATCTTCGTCATTTGACATCAATTTTTCCTCTAGTTTCTACGTTCAAAAAGCCTTGCATGTTGCCCATCTTTGTTGTTTGTTATGTTTGTCTCCAATTGTCCATCTATCCAAGTAAGTCATTCATCTTATGTACTGTTTTTCTATTCTGCTTTCATTCTCTGGGTTTTTGTGTTCTATTTTCAATCTTTGGGTTTTTGTTTCTGCTTTGCTTTATTGTGCCATTTGGAAGATGGTGAAAGCTTCTTCTGTACTGATCCATAATGGGTTGATTTTTTTACCAACGTACATGCTTGTTTGAGGTAAGTCTATTAAGTGTTTGATGAAAGTTTTGCTAGAGTCATCCTCATCCCTGCTTCATCTTGTCCTATAGATGCTTTAGTATCTAAAAAGAGAGACTTATAAGTTATGTCTAGTATAGCTATTAGTTTACCAGCCGAAATGGATTCACTTTGTTTTGTATGAGGAATTTTTATTGATCTTATAAACCTATTTAATTCAACTAGCATGATGAACACTTTGCAGATAAATAACCTTCCATATGTCGTTCCTTTTGATATCATAAATTTTCTCATTGCACAAGTCTACTTATTATTCTTAGTAATATCTTCAAAATCTAAAGCCTCAATACTATAAGTAGAAAAAATAAAATTTGACTATCATAAAAATTTTCAAGTTTTTGATATCCTTGAATTCAATACTTTTGGTGAAGATGTGGATGATGATACTCAACATAAAGGAGTTAGTGAGGTTGGTGGAGAAGAATCATTTATAACTTCTTAAGAAGCCTCCTTGGTCTTCAAAATATTGAAGAAATTCATAAGATCCCTTCATTTAAGAGATCTAGCCTCACGATGTGTCTTCATCAAATTTAACATTTCTGCAAATAACAATCTTTCAATTGCTTGAACTAAATAATTTGTAGCCTTTTAAATTTTTTCTATGTCGAAAAAAACAAACTTCTTACTTTGATCATCAAGTTTGAACCTTTCTTACTTTAAAACATGTACATATATAATAGAGCTAAATAATCCCAAATGTGATGTAGAAAACTTTCATGCAAATGGTCTATAAACGTCTACATGAACAAGTTAGAGTGGCTTGGTAGCTCTCATATCTCATATCTTATACATATATATCAATTGAGGCAACAACTTGACTAGGCTTGTACTATTATTAATTAGTGATAATATAGTTATTAAAGTCATACTTCTTTGAAAATTCTTTCATTTCGTTAGTTAACTTAACTCCTTATCTAATAATTGAATTCATCCCTACAAATAAATTGGCAAAACACTTCAATAAAACTATATTGTGTTATTTTCTAAACATTTGGATCAAAGAACCTTATATATGTTTTGAATCTCTCTTCAAGCTTTCAACAAGTTGATTGCCATTTTTAGTATATGTCCTGTTGGATCACAAGGATGGTTAATCTCTTTTTTAACCTACTGGAAGAAAGGACGCAGGACATAAGATTAGTTTATGCAAAACAAGATTAATTTGTTCTTCATTTATATTATAGTGGGCTCATGTTTGACATAATAAAATCTTCATGCATCTCAGAGTAACAAATGACATGCATCAAGCGTATCAAAATGATAATAAAATAATCAAAACTCGAAACTCATATAACAGTTGTTTTTGTAATAAAACATAAAAATCCAAACATGTAATAAAGCAAACCACACATCAAGTGACAAACTTAGCAAGCAATGCCAAGGAATCCAGGGCAGAACGCACTCTTGCTTTTTTGATCGTGGGCTTCGATCGGTTCCTAGAAAAGAAGAAAAGCAACCACTGTTAAGCTAAAGATTACCCCAAGAAATTAACATAGCACTGTCATTGTTGTATTATGTCTAACCTAAAAAAGAAGGAATCTATTCCTTCTCTAAAAACGAAGAAAGAGTCAAAATTATGTTGGATAATTTTCCTCTTATCTCTTACCACAACAGTTTACTCTATTGATGAATATCGTTGACTTTTTTTTTTTCCCTCTTTTCGCTTCACTTCATCTAAACATCTGTGTTTGTTGCATCGTCTTAATTCCATTCCTCTTCGCCCTCAGCCAGAAGGTTGCCCGAGAGAAGAGAGAGAGGTAATGCAACGAGGGATCTCTCTGGAGATGGCTTTCCAGTCGTCGATGGTGCAGTTGGAGAGGCGTTTGAGTTTACAAACAAAAGGAGAGATTAAACCATCCATGTGCGCAATTTGGTGAGCTTTCTGGAAGATGGAGTCTTCATACTCACGAAGAAGGTTGATGTCGGCCTGTCTTAGGGTCGCAATTAACACTGTACCAGTAGTCGGTGCTTTCCAAGAGTTGAAGGTGCCCAAGTATGGATCGTTAAGTACATCTTTGAATGCTAAAAGCTGGACAACTTCGAACAGTACTAGAAGTAGAAGAGGTGATCAAATCAAACAACTTAAATATTATCATAATCATATGTAAGAACATGGACATCATGTTATTTAAGAAGTTGTACATGGAGTTGGTAACCTGGAACCGAGTGTTAGTTCAGTTAAAGCCTTGGAAATGGAGGTGGCGGACGATGGTTTAAACTCGACCCATAGTCAAGAGGGTCAAATTAGAAAATTTGTATTTTCATATTTTTGTTACGATTTTCTACTTTTAAAAATAACAAATAAATATTTGTAATTTCATTTTTCTTAAACTAGAAAAGAAAACGGACTCTAGATCCTTTGTCCAATATTAATCAATCTTATTTTGTCTCATTAAAATCTCAATCATTTATTTTACAAGACCCATATAAATCTTGTGACTCACATAAATAAATAGCCCATATTTATTATACACAATAAAACATAGAATTAATATCTAAACTCAAGAAAACATAAACGAATAGCGCCAAAGTCTATCCAAAAAGTTTCCTACTTTTAGAGGCTATATGCCAATTAATAAATGCAAATGAAATTTGAGGAAATTAATAAGGATTTTGGAGCATTTATTTCAGTAGCTGTGCAAAATTCGCACGAGCCAAGTGGATACGTCTTGTTCCACATTTCGCCAAATGGAAGCTCGCCAAAGTAATCTTATTGGTTCGTAACGTCACGCGGTAACATCGAAGGTGCGATAGGCTACTGCTCCAAATGTATACAATTGATTTTCCCTACGAACACTCCCACCACGTGATATTTTGCTAATGCCACTCCTTTGGGACTCTATAAATAAAGCTTCTCCCTTCTCCTTTCCCTCACAGAAGCCTTTTCTCTGCAATTTACAATCTCCTTCTGTATCTCTAGTTCATCAGTCCCAACTGTTCTTTCTTTCCAAACAACTCTTTTAAGAATTTTCCAGACATTTCTCTTGTACAATCTTCTTAAAGATCCAAGCTTCATCAGTTATTTCATCACCTCTGGTAAGAACCTCAATATGAGTCTTTTTTCTTTTCATGGGTTGGTTTTGGGTCTGCGGCGTGTTGAATATGTTGTTTATTTAACCGGTTGATGTTTGTTTGGTTGTTACCCTCGTTTTGCAGAGGATTGTGAATGTTGTAATGGAGGCGAAAGGTGGGGATAAGAAGTCAAGCAGTAGCAGTAGTAATTTCCATCAGTACGAAGTCCCTCTCGGTTACAGCATTGAAGACGTTCGACCAGACGGTGGCATTGAGAAGTTCCGATCTGCTGCGTACTCCAACGTAAGTGTCGTTTTCTTGTGGATTATGTTTTTAGTTTAGTAGTTTCACTGTCTTTGTAATGATCTTTGGCATTTTATTGTTTCAGTGCCTGAGGAAGCCATCCTGATAGGACTTGGAAAGACGATGACTCAGTAGAGTAGGATTTTCGCAATCTCTTTACTTTTCTTTGTTTCTGCTTCTCCTGTCTTAGCTTCGTATAAACAAAAGAAGACTCGAAATTTAGAACTGAAAAGGGTCAATCCCCACCTGAAACCAAGCATTGTAGAGGTCAGTACTTTTGGCAAGCATCAATGGCAATCCATAGTCCGTCACCTCCTTCCCCAATCGGCTTCGAGGGCTTTGAAAAGCGTCTCGAATTGACTTTCTCAGAGCCACCATTTTCCAATGGACTCGGTCTACGTGGCTTGACTCGGTCCCAGATCGACTCAATTCTCGAGCCTGCGTTTTGCACCATAGTCGATCAACTCTCTAACACCGAGTTCGACTCTTATGTCCTCTCCGAATCAAGCCTCTTCGTGTACCCTCTCAAAATAATCCTCAAAACTTGCGGTACAACTAAACTGCTCTTATCCATTGACCCACTTCTCAAGCTAGCTGCTTCGCTCTTACTCACCGTCTCTGACGTCAAATACTCTCGCGGCAGCTTCATTTTTCCGGCCTACCAGCCTGCTCCTCATAGGAACTTCACCGAAGAAGTTGCTATCTTGAACAAATTCTTCGGCCACCTGCATGCTGCATCCCACATCCTCGGCGATCCGAATCACTATTGGCACATCTACTCTGCGTCAAAAGAATTAAAACCCCAGACCGATGTGGTCACTTTTGAGATGTGCATGACGGGGCTTGACCGAGAAAAAGCCTCAATCTTTTACAAGAAATCGGAGGATGACACTGCTCAGGAGATGACTAGAGCCTCCGGGATATCTGAGATTATACCAACGCATGTGATTTGCGACCACAACTTTGACCCATGTGGATACTCGATGAATGGGATTGAAGGTACAACGTTGTCCACTGTGCACGTGACCCCAGAAGATGGGTTCAGCTATGCGAGCTACGAGGCTATGGGGTTCGACTTCACAGAGTTTAAACTTAAGACAATGGTGAAGAGGGTGGTGAAGTGCTTTGCACCAAAGGAATTCTCTGTCGCAGTCACGTACAGAAGTGGCAGGGCCCAGCTGTGGGCCACAGACTCTGGTGACGTGGCGGGATACCCGTGTAAGAGTGTGGTGAAGCAGGAGCTGCCAGGTGGAGAGTGTCTGGTGTACAAGACATTTCATCAAATGGAAAACAAAGGTTTGATGATGATGCAGCAGATGAAAATGCCACCGTGTCTTAAGGAAGAGCTGGGCGGTGGTTTGTGGTGGAAGTGGTGGCCGATGGCAGTGGTGGTGCCGTGGTGGTTCGTCTTCGTGTTTATTCTATTCAACGACAGCACAGCCAACCAGAGTGTTAGTCTTCTTTAGTGTTTGTTCCTGTCTATTAAGGCTAAATAAATGCGTAGGTAAAGAGGTTGTCGTTTGGCGCCTTCTGTTGTCATTTTCTTACCGTCTCTGGGTTCTTATGGTCTGTGTGTTTAATTACGGGACCAGATGTTTTATATCATAAATCAATTTCTGCTTTATTGTGATTTATTAAATTTTATTCACATATTTATATATAATATGACGCCAATAAACCATATTAATAGGAACCTCGTGTTAATTATGGTTCTCTTGTCCAGCGTAACGGGTCTCTCTGCTCTTCTGAAGTAAAAGGTCTGGCGTTGGTCTGTCATGCGCCGTTGTTTTAGAGAATCGCATCTAATCTGGTGTGGACTTGTCGGCTCTCGTGGGATGTTAATCAATGCGATTAAGGGGTTTTTACATATTAATTACCTTATCACTTGTTAATCCTACCATTTCAGTATGTGAAACCTGATACGAATCATTTATCCATCCTACATATAATGATAGCAAAATCAGAAACATTGGTTGTACTTTCGAGTGTGATCGATTGGTAGGTAGAGGAGTGGGATATTATTTTTATCTAGTCTAATAGAAAAGACAAGAAAAGGGGGGGACCACATGCCTAAGGTAGAACTGAGGGTTCTCCGCCTCGGGAATTGTCAAAATTTAAAGAAACTTCTTAGTTTCATAGGAGCAAATAAAAAAGGATTGAGATGTAGAATCATCTCAATAGTCACGAGAAGATATCTTAGGGTGCACTAAGTCATTTTTGAAGGGCTTGCCCTATCCATAAGTAAATATTTCATAGTAGTCTTATTAGACCATACATCTTTCTTGATATATCCAGGTAATAGGTAAGAGCATAAAATGAAACATTCTGGAGCTATAAAAATAGATATTAAATCTTTAATGCCGCATAAACATTCCTTCTAGATTAAGTGTTAATACGAATAAGAGAAACTATGTTATAGTCCATTATGTACAATTAATGAACTATATGGATAGAGGAATACAAAAAGTTGAACATAGTAAAATAATAAATTGAAAGATTTCGTTGAAATTGTTTGTTTGAAAATTTCCTGGAAAACTAATTGTATGCTCTCCTCTCTATCAGAACAATAGGATTGTCACAATCATTACTAAACTTATTGAAGAAATGAAATATAACCAAGGTATAAGGTTGAGTTGATCATCAGAAGAACAATTCGGCTAAAAATTATACATTATGAGAAAACAAAACTTCCATCGAAAAGAAGCAAATGAAAGGCTTTCATAAAAATTCTCGTAAAATTGAGAATAAAATTTTTACTATGTACATCCAAGATCATGAATTAGTAATTGCATCCAATCTGCAAAAAAATCCCAATTGTTCAAACTCTTTTTTATTTTTATAAATGGAATATTTACAAAATCCCAACAAATAGGATCAAACTCTATTCCATGGTATTTACCTCTTTCTTTTTCTTAAGCAAGTCACTAAGAGGGCTTAATTGATCCATGATTTATGTTTCTTCTTTCCTTTTTGTTTGTTTTAAGAACAATATCGATCAATTCTAATTCTTTATTTTTCTATTGATTCTTTTCCGATAAAGATGTATGGCTCTATGAGTCTATGTGTCTACATAAATCTTGTTTGTGAATTAGCGAAAATGTACAAAAGTTCTATTTGGCTTTGTCATTCTATGAGTTTCTTCCTTTTGTGTATGCAATCGCCACACCCCTTAACAACATCCATTAATTTGGAACTGCATTTGAAAGTCATATTTTGACCTATATGTTTTTAGGATGCCCCTAATAACCAACGAATGGCAATTGCTTTTCCTTGTGTGAATCCTAGGGAACTTGATGAGTTGATCCACCTATACGTCTTACTTTTATTGATATATCTAGAGTTACTCCACGTATTGCTTAACATAAAATAGTAAACAAATAGTCAATTTTTTTGTTTTTTGTTGAATCTTTTCATGACTCAACAGATAATTAGCTAAGCCAATTATTTTTTTTCCATGCTTTAGACTAGGGTTAACCAATATGTTAACTAATCAATTATGATAAATTGGATCAAATTTTGTAGTTTTTCATTCTGTAGTACCTTGACGTGACATGAGCGTGCAATGGGTTCTCAAGAATAATTTTTATTTTTCTACAAAGGCTAATAAAATCATTTATTTTGACTTTTTGACCTTATATGGTAGGGTAGATCTCAAAATATATGAAAGATCTCCCATATAAGCTGTAGATAAGACTTTTATTGAATACGACTTTCCACATAATTCTATATGTATTGATGGGATCGAGAATAGAATTATGTTTGCTCACTTTAATTGAGTATTCATTTCCTTCCATTTCCTAGGATTGGAAGTCTTGTATTTAACATATCTATAAAATTGAGTCTTTGGATTTTCAAAATAGTGTGTAAAGAAGTCCTTCAAATTATTGTTATTTACATCAGACCTATTCTAAAAAAATAAAAAATTTGAAGCATCTCAAATTGTTTATTGACAAGGACAAAGTCAAAGAAAACTTATGAAATTATTCCAATATAAGACCTT
Source organism: Erythroxylum fimbriatum (assembly GCA_026770325.2). NCBI lineage: Eukaryota > Viridiplantae > Streptophyta > Magnoliopsida > Malpighiales > Erythroxylaceae > Erythroxylum > Erythroxylum fimbriatum. The sequence continues at coordinate 76,275 of JANZLH020000393.1, forward strand.
GGACATATAATAGTTTCAAATTGATTCTATTTAGAAAGAAGAACATCTGTCTTATGGCATCCTACTCTGGTCCCTATATGAAATTTTTGATATTGGGTTAGCCATAGAATTTACATTTTTTAGCGATTCCTATGGAATGATCAAATAATGCAAGTCTTGGATAAGAATCTACAATACACTAGAAGGCCCATGTTGACTATCCTTTACTCCAATAGTTTCTAGGGTTCCTCAACTAATGTGATATCTCACACTAGGTGAATCCTTAACCCTTCCCCTCTTACTAAGACTACATAATGTTCTTGTAAATTATGGCCAATACCAGGTACATAAATAGTGATTTCAAATTTAGAGGTTAATCGTACCTTGGAAACTTTTCATAAGTCAGAGTTTGGTTTTATGGGGGTGATAGTGAAAAAGTTGACAGATAAGCCACCCTTACTACCATTCTGTAGAACCATAGATGAGATTTTCACCGTATGCAGCTCCTCATTCAATTCTTTCAAAGCCATTGGATCCTTTACCTTGTTCACGAAACTCCTCCTTTACTCCACTCCATCCTTAAGAGTAACAAGGACAAATTTAGTCACATTTTCATGTTCCAATCGAACACTTTTCTTTTTTGATTTTTCTCAAATGAGAAGATTATTCTTTTTACTAAAAGTATGTGAATCCAATCATGATCTTATAACTTTCTTGTAACTTATAATAAGAACAAGAAATCTTTCTCGATGAATCGTTCTACCCCTCATTCTTTAATAATAAGAATTTTTTTCAATTTTGAATTTGTTCATTTGGAATCTAGGCTTTTCTACTAAATTTTTCTTTTTATTTATTTATTAATTTTCTTTTTAATATTATGAGTATATTATCCTCTTTTTTATTTCCTTCTATCTTTCCTTAAGTCTTATAGGTTTGGTTTGATCCTATAAACTGAAACCCATTTTCTTATAAAGCGAAGGGTACAAAGAAATCATATTGATTTTTGATATGAAAAAAGTACTATATGAAATCTTCGATTTTTTCTCCTCTTTCTCTATCCTTATCTCATAGGTACCAAGTTTGAATTAATAGAGAACCTCTTCTTCTATATCAATATGAATCGATATTATTACATTCTAATTCTTTCTCAACACTTCTAGCAAAAGTCACAACACTTGGGTCGGTCTTCAAGATTATTTTCATGACCTATTTTATGTTAAAGGGATATGTATCTGATTTGATATAATCGATTGTGTAAAGCATGCAATAGTAACAAAATTGAGGAAAATATACAGAAAGGTAATTGAATAGAACATGTTGAGCCAAATCTTCTTCATGTAAGACCTTCTTTATTTAAAATAGGAAAATTATATGCTTTTGTGAAACCATGTGTTATGGCTTAAATCTATACTCAATCATATTTCTAATAGGAGTAGTTGGTAATTAAATCTACATTTTCCCATTATTTTCATATCTATAATAGTTAAAAAAGAAGGCCTGACTCTAACTTGTTCAAGAATAGTGGTCTTGAGTTTCTTGATCCTCAAGAATAGTGGTGTTGAGTTTCTTGATCCTTTGCTTTAAGATTAGTCAGTTCTATTTCTGAATGGGTAAAAAGGAAAGGATATAACTCAATGGTAAAGTGTCACCTTGTCATGGAGGAAATCATCAATTTGATCTTGATTATCTTTGAACCCAAAGTGAGTTTTTCTATGTTGCATCATAGAATCGGTCGGGGGTTGAGAGACAATGGTTTACCTTGTGGCAAATGTCAATGTTTTAGGTCTTCTTATCTCCAACATATGAACTTAGCCGATACAAAGCTGTATAATAGCACCTAATATTTTCGATTTGACAGTTTCGTTTATGATTTATCATTCATGAACATTAATAAGATTTTTTTAAGTTTAGTAGCACCTTAGGATAATATAGCCTTAACCTTAAAGTTAAAGGCAAGGTTCAAATTAAGAAAGGCTTATAGTGGATACTTAGGTACCTATAAACGAGGAAAGGCGTAGTAAGTGATGAAATGCTTTGGGGACATAAGCGTAGATTTAGAGATTACCCAATAGTTTAACCTTTCAAACTAATGCTGAATCTATAGGTAGACAAGAGAGAACTTGTCAAACTGAAACATCTTATAAACTATAGGAAAAGAAAGCAAAAGCGATTCTTGTAGTAGCAACGAGTGAAATGGGAGCAATCTAAACTGTGAAATGGTTTGGGAGAGCAATATAACTGTCATGCTGCTAGGTGAAGTGGTGGAGTACTACACTCTAGATGGAGAAACTCCAATTCAAAAACATCACTAGCCTACGCTCGGACCTAAGTAGCATAGGGCACGTGGAACCCTGTGTTAATCAACAAGGACCACCTTGCCAGGCTAAATACTCCTAGGCGACTGATAGCAAAGAAGTACCATGAGGGAAGGATGAAAAGAACCCCCTATTGGAGAGTTAAATAGAACATGAAATTGTAAACTCCCAAGTAACGGGAGGAACCCGGGGCTCTGACCACTTTCCAATTGAAAAATAAACCGACAACTCACAGGGAGTGGCTAGGTTAAAGAAACCACCAAAGTGATAGCGAAAGTAAGTCTTTATAGGGAATTGTCACTACTTATGGGCCGAACCTTGGATAATCTATCAATGACCAGGATGAAGCTTGAGCGAAACTAAATGGAGGTTCGAACCAACTGATGTTGAAGAACATATGAGTTATGGATAGGGGTGAAATGCCACTATAATGTAGAGTTAACTGGTTCGCCCTAAAATGCATTAGGGAGCAGCATTTGACTAGACTATATATGACCTCAAAATAATAGGGGTTAAGGCTAACTAGTGAGGTGATGGGGGATAAGCTTCATCATCTAGAGGAAAACAACCCGAATAACCAATTAAGGCTCCTAAATGATCTCTCAATGATAAAGGAGGTAGGGACTTAGAGACAACCAAGAGATATGCCTAAAAGCAACCACCCTTGAAAGAGTGCATAATAGCTCACTAATCGAGTACTTTTGCGTCGAAGATGAATAGGGGTAAGCGATCTGCTAAAGTTATAGGATGTGAAAAAGCATTAGTAAGGGAGAGTTTCACCTTAGAGGGAAGCACTCACATGAGAAGGAATGGATGAAGAAGAAGCGAGATTGTCGGCTTGAGTAACACAAAAACATCCCAAAAACCTAAGGTTCGTCTACGGAGGGTGAGTCAAGGCCTAACATTAGGCCAAAAGGTGTAGTTGATGGACAATAGTTAGTATTCCTGTATTACCCCTTGTTGGTCCTGAAGGATAGAGGAGGCTAAGTTAGTTGAAAGATGGTTATTAGTTCAAGGACACATGATGTCCCTACTTTTTCATTGAAAGATGGTTATTAGTTTAAGGACACATGATGTCCCTACTTTTTCAGGGTAAGAAGGGGTAGAAAAAAATTCCTGTTGTGTGCTTAATTGTTTATACATTCACTTCTTAACACTTAGTGATTATTGTTGAGAAATGCTTATTCATTTTAGTCCATATTTGATTTTAGTTACAACTTGGAAACATAAAAGCTAAAATGAGTTAAGAACACTTTCATTGAGCCAACATTTAGATGTTCAAACTCAATTACCCTTATGGAACAAGAAGGAGATGGATTAGGGTGAGGATTGGACAAGAAATCACAAGAAGAACAACATTTTAGCAAGAACTGGGAGATACACGGTTGTTTATATACTTATACGGACGTGTAAACATTTGGAAGACATTTTTGGACTTATACGGTTAGATACATGACTGAGTATCCAACTGTGTATCTTCACGATGTTCATATTTTTTCGATTTATACAGTTTGATACACAATAGTGTATCAAGTAGCGTATCAAACCATGCATATGCCCAGAAGCCTAATTTTTCATATAAATAGAACATTTTGAAGGAAAAAACAAGGGGAATCATTTTGGGACTTTGTGCAAGACAGAAACTTACTCTTTTAAAACACTCATGTAGGGCTAAACTTTCGAACTCGGTTCGAAGGTAAAATTGACGTCTAGGATCACTGTTAAGCATATCTTTTCATTGTTTAATATTGAATCCCTCTCTTTATGTATTATTAAGATGATTTGAATGTGTTTGTTGGATTGTTTTATAGTAAACCTATTGGTGTAATCTTCAATTATAATCCGTAATCATTATGTTTTAGATTCTTTTGTAGATACTAATGATGTTGAATCATTAGGAACATTATGACTTTGGTTTAATAACCCAAACTTGTGTAGTTACTGCCTATATTGGTTTGTTTTTCATATCGTATTGTAGTTGTCCAATTAAATCTAGAGAGTTTGTTCTAGGTTATTCGGTAGCTAGATTTGATTAAAGAGCTCGTTTTAATTAAACATGACCTAAAGGAAAACTGGGACTAACAGTTAATCTAAGATCAATAGTTCTAAGAGAGGTGTGGAAACATTATGACAACGAAATAAGTTTAATTGTGTATAGGCCAAGAATGATCCTAAAACCAGATTCTAATACATTCATCAATTTTGATTATTTTCTACAATTTGTTTTCATTAGTTTAATTTTATTTTGATTTCTTAATTTAATTCAACTAAACCCCCTTTTTATCTTAAACATCAATTATTTTCATTGTAAAAATTACACGTACATTCCTCAAGCGAATGTTTGAGTACTAGGCTCTATGTTGTTGAAGTAACTCATTCCATACTTTTAGTAAAAGCTCAAACGACCTTCAACAAAAGGATATCTATACCTAAAACGAACACAAGTAGGTAGGTAGAGAATACCTAGGGGCACGAGACAACTCTCTATAAGAAACTTGTGAAAATAGCCCCATAATTTTAGGAGAAGAGATACCTCGTTATAAAGGGGTTTGTAATGACCAGGCCAAGCAATTGATTACTAAAAATATAGGTCTTTACAAAGTTATAAGACTATGTATGGGGGCCGACACCTGTTTATTATTGAAAGGTCAAGGAAGTTGGTAACCTGATGATAGGGAAGTCAATGACCGAAACCCTGGTGAATAGTGGCGGTAAGTATAATGGTCCTAAGGAAGCCAAATTCCTTCTAGGGTAAGTTTTGACTCACACAAAAGACATAATGATTTGGGCACTGTCTCAGAGAGAGACTTAGTGAAATAGACATTTTTGTGAAGATGTGTAATACCTACACTTAGATAAAAAAAAGACCTTATGTAACTTCATTATTCCTTAGGATTAGCTTTAGGCCTTTCTTACGCAGCTTAGGTGGAAGGCAAAGAAGGCCTCCTTCGGTTAGGGTTGGGGGAGTTAGTGAGATACTACTCTAGAAAAGCTAGAATTTTAACCTTGTGTCACAGATAATCTAAGTAGATAGTTTTTTATAAGGCATAGGCATGCCAATAGGTAACAAAAGCGTGCAAATGTTTGCTTGGGCTAGACAAAGGTTGACCCACTTAATTTAGTTAAAAAACAAGTCAAAATCGAATTAAAAAAAAAACATAATCCTATAGGTCAAAACAAAGAATTTTGGAATAAGCTATAAAATAAAAAAAATTCTCTTTTTATTTTCAATATTTGAAATGGATATGTCCACTACGGATAGATCATATCTTGTAAATTATCTCACTTTTGTTAATCCACATTTCTGTTTAGCCTTTTGTTTCCTTAATAAGCAAAGGATTGGACTGCTTAGAATGATATAATGACTTTTTGTCTTATTTTGCTTTTTTCACCGATTTTTTATCATCATATTACAATACAATATTTCGACAAAATTTGTGGTCGAATCTAGCCTATTCTTAAAATAAACAACCCGCACATACTCCCTTTCTAGAAAAAAAATCAACACACTAATTACTACACTTAGAGTTATTGTGATTTGCCAAAATGTAAAGAAACTATGGCTTGTTCAATTCATTACAACTCTTTGTTCAAAAAGCTAATTATAAGATATGCCAATTCCTACAAATATTTTTCCTTTTCGTTTTTTAAAGCAAGCGTTGATGCTTGATAGACAATCGAAAGAGACGGGAAAACATAAAGATAAAAGTTCTGTAGTCTGGTTATTAACAAGATACAGGGAATATGGACCAAGCTGCTAAGGCCTATCTAAGTATACACCGCCTTCTCCACACAAATCTTACAATCACTTTTTAGCATTTGGTAGTGAGCTGGGATAAGATTTTGTGTCAGACAAGATAGTTAATTGGGCTTAGCAATTATATTAAATCAAATCAAATTCACTTTTATAATTAATTAAAAATTATTTTTAAAATGTTAAATTTTAAATTTTGATAATTTTTAGTAAATATATTTTAAATTTAAATATCTTGACATTATTGCATTTTAAAATTTTAGAAATAGTTATTTATGAAATAATTTTTTTAAATCAAATTAATTTTAAACAATTCAATTATTTTTAACAATTAAAATGTAATAATAAATAACTATTAGTTTAAAAGCAAATTATATATTTTTGAAATAGAAAAATTAAATTAAAAAATTAGAAGTCACCATATAAAGCGCATACAAGACAATAACCAAAGCCATCACAAGATAACAGTGCAACTACTTATCAGAGACAGCAGGATACTTGGGATTCAAGATCCCTTAACTACCGCATACAATCAGTTGACTTCCAATTATGGCT
>JANZLH020000393.1:182539-193117 GCA_026770325.2 Erythroxylum fimbriatum
GCTGTATAATATATCAATATGGACTATTTTGTAATTTTTAAAAAGTTTAGGGACTATTTTATAAATTTAAAAAATATTCCGAAACGGTATCCGGTACCGACCGATACCGGTACAGTTCCGTTCCAGAGCTCAATTCGATACTGAGTCCGGTACGGCATTGAGAACATTGATTATTACTACTACTACATCATGCCTATTCTTCCAATTCTTTTCATCATTTTACTTGCTTTTCATTCTTCCGCTTCTTTTTTTCCTCAGCACCCAACGGCTTTGTGTGTGTAATGGGTAAAAGCTTTCAAATTTGAGATCTCTCATTCCCAAACTTGAATCTTTGGTTCCAGTTCGTTGGAAGTTTGAAAGGGTTTACATTCCCCTGAGGTTCCTTGTGCTATTGCAAGTGGAGAGATTGGATTTGGAGAGTGGTGAAGAGGCATATGATGGTTTGATTGTTTTGAGTCATTTTGATATTGTGGAGTGGGTGGATTAGAAAGGGAAGGTCGGAGATAAGTGAAAGAGGTTAGGGTTACTTACCTGAAAATGGAGATGAGCCCTCAGTTGGAGCAGATTCATGATGAAATCCAGGACAACTTTCGAGCTCTCTCGTATGTTTTTCTTTTCCTTCCTCTTCTAAAGTTCTTAACTTTATATTAATTTGCCATAATTACCTAGTCCGATCATCCAAGCATAAATGCAGTCCAGTCGATAACCATCAAGAAATCAGTTTATAGCTATCTAGTACAGGACGGTCGCTGAAGTAGCATTCGTTTTTTATGCCCATTCCACCACCTACTGGGATTAATCTCAAGGAACCTGTTCTTCCGTCTAATAATCCCTCTTTTCCCACTCTTTTGTTATATATTGTTACTATCCCTATTATTTATTTATTTATTGCAAATGATGGGCAACCCTGCGAGCTCACTTGACGCTGGTAATGATCAACCGTTTGTCTGCCTATCTTTCACCGATTATTATAATTTCTTCATCTTCTTCTCTTGGTTCTGGTGGGGACCATAGTGGACTGATTCTCTTCTTATGCTCTGTTTGTGTCATTCTATAAGCATTAATCCCCGTTAGATTCATGATTGTTGGTAATATAGAGTCGTTTTTTTTTCTGTTTACAGGAATGGCTTCCAGAGGCTGGATAAGATTAAAGATTCCAATAGACAAAGCAAACAGCTGGAAGAACTTACAGGGAGGATGAGGGAGTGCAAGAGGTATGCCAAATATTGAACTGTCTCTTTTAATTGCTTTTGACATTCCTGTCTCCAGATTTTGGATCATCTCCTTTGTTGCATATGTTAAATTGACTGATACGTTTTAAGTTCTCCTTCAATAAGTGTAGCATACCCCATACGAGATTTCTTTCTGTTTGACTATGTCTTATTGGATAAGTTTTGCTTCTAGGGATTTAGTGTAGTTGATTGATGAAAATACATTTGCTTTAACCATTTGAAAGCTTCCCTGGTCAACCAAGACTTGCAGGTTTTATCCATGCTTCTTTCATGGTCTCACCTCATCATTCTTCCTGTACAATTATATTTTCTCTGCATCAATGTTAGGAAACTTACATAGGGAATACTTATTATTTGCATTGAAGTAAATATTCATAGAATTTAGGTCTCTACTTTTGTCCTTTCATATTGAACAAACCAGTCCTATGGTTAAATCATCTCTTGCAGATTGATTAAAGAGTTTGATCGTGAAATTAAGGATGAGGAAAATAAAAATCCTGCTGAAGTTACTAAACATCTGAATGATGAGAAGCAGTCCATGGTGAGTTCTCATTGAATCTTATTTGGACTACACTTCTTATTCACAGTTATAATATGTTTGTTAATTGATTATTCTTTGCAGATAAAAGAATTAAACTCTTACGTGGCTCTAAGGAAAACGTAAGTTCACCTATCTTACATATCATGAGTCTGGAATATTGAACTGTTTGGAGTTTAAAGTAAGTTCTAACTATAATGGCTTGTTCTATACTGGACTCTGCATTAGTTAGAAATTTTCCCATAGAACTTTATGACAGGATTAGTTGGCCAAGTAACTTTAACTGTCTCAAAATTGGACTCGTAAAGTTGAAAAGTAGTTCTTAATTGTTATAGTTAGATCCTTTTGAAATTCTTGTGGCTTCTCTATGGCTATATTTCAGGTATATGAATACACTTGGTAATAAGAGGGTTGAACTTTTTGACATGGGAGCGGGAGCTAGTGAACCTATCGCTGAAGAAGAAAATGTTCAAATGGCTTCAGGTGGAATTATCATTTTGTTGTATGTTCAGTTGTTGAGTGGCTGCTAATACGTGATGTTAATATGGGCATGTCCTGCTAATTGTCCCTTTATTCCCTGCGCTAGTTTTGCTTGTAGTTGTTCCTTTTTTATTTCTAATAATTGCCAACTTCCAATCAATCAACCTGGTATCGTATAGAACATACTTTACTCCAAGTTCGGCTACCTTTCAACTCCTTACCTCTTGTCTTTTCTTTTCATCAAATTAAGAGAGTGTATACTAGGATGGATAACTCAAATTCTTCATCTTCCGGTAAAGAATACTTCTACTTGTTGGTCAGCCTCATTTCATGATCATATATCTGCTTTGTAGCCATGTCAAATCAAGAACTTATTGATGCTGGGAAGAAGACAATGGATGAAACAGACCAAGTCATTGAACGGTCCAAAAAGGTAAACCAGCCTTGAGGTCTTGCTATTTGAAGTGTTTTGTTACTGAACTTCAGGTTTGACCCACAGGTTGTTGAGCAAACAATTGAAGTCGGAACACAAACGGCTGTTACCTTAAAGGGACAAGTAAGCATGACCCATCAATAGCTGTTTTACTTTGTTTCCTGGTGTTTAACCCTAGTCTTGTGTTCCATTCCCAATTGATATAAAATTTTGCAGACTGAGCAAATGGGTCGTATAGTTAATGAGCTAGATACAATTCAGTTTTCGATTAAGAAAGCCTCGCAGCTAGTGAAGGAGATTGGAAGGCGGGTTAGTTAGTTATGGTACATTTTATACGTCTGTTGATTCATTACTCTTGTTGTCTCCTCATTTTGTAGGCTACTGAACTTTTTTTATTTACTTTTTGGTGTTTCAGGTGGCAACAGATAAATGCATAATGCTATTTTTGTTCCTTATTGTTTGTGGTGTAATAGCTATTATTGTTGTGAAGGTATTCTCTTTGGCTTCCTGTACTTTGACATTTTTTTGGGCTGTAGCCTTGGTTCTACAATTATGGTTCACACCTCTTTAAGAACAGAAAATTCTGAAGCTGAGATCTGATTTATAATTTTCAGATTGTCAACCCCCACAATAAAGACATCAGAGATATTCCTGGATTGGCACCACCAGCTCCTTCAAGAAGACTTTTATACTCGAGAGATTGGTGAATTCACGAGTGCAATAGTGAGTGGTTTGGCAGCCCAACATTTCGGGATTTACGTTACTGATGGACTAGGAGTTGTGTGAAGAATGCAGTACGCTGGCATTGGTCATCTTCTTTTATACTCCATATTCCTGAGCAGTTGTGTATGCAAATTATGTGCGAGGGCTGTTCGGCATTGTTCGATGTTTTGCTTTGTATTAACACATTGTGACTGCTACAAGCTTGGAAGAAAGCAAGTACCTGAGTTATAATGGTGTAAATGATTTGCATATATTCCACACGTAGTTTATTGCATGAGCAGCGGGGGCCACAATCTTATACAAATTCATGTTTTGTCCAGTATATGTCCTGATGCCATGTCAATTACTTACCACCAGCTTAACATCGGTGAAATTCATGAAAAGGAGAGAGGAAACAAAATGAATCAATTTCACATCATTCACTGGATATAAACTGTTTGCGTAGACACATCTGACTCTAATTCAATTGGCCTATGCCTTTCTCAAAAAAAAAAAAAAAAGTAAACACAAGAATGTCCAAAGCTATATTACCGTCAGCAACCAGCTATATAAGAGTTCTAAGCTATCACCAGCAAAATAATGCATGCACATGCCACCGTAGCAGCTAAGTGAATTGCCCTTTCCTTCCCAGGGCGAACCACCCACTGGGAAGAACAGAAATCAAATTTCACCTTGACATATGAGGATGCAGTGACCAGTGAGCACATCGACTCAGCTTCCTTTCATCTCTTTTTGAAATAAAATGTTCCCGTTAACACCAATATCTAGGCACTCAAAATCATGCCCCATGACCATGGTTACTGCTTACTAAGCTGTGATCGTCCAATGTGTGACAGTCTTGACGATGGTATTAGAGGTGCTTCTTCATCAACTTTCAAATCAGAGGCACCCATATTCCCCCCACCCCCTCCATTATTACCACTGCTGTTATTTGGCACGAATACATCAGAAGATTTCTTCTCCAACTTCCAATCCTGGAAACCAGTTTTAACATAAAACAATGTTAATCATGACAAAATGGTTGGCAGGCACTATGCGCTTGTGCTGATAAATTAAAGAAGATAAATAAACAAAAATATTAATTTTATCATTATAGGAGTCAGTTTGAATGATTGCTAACTCGAATGAACCAACCCCACATAATTTTTTTTCTACAGTTTGATGACAAGTCACTGATTTAGGGCAAACTACAATTCATAACAATTCTATATCGTGCTTCAGCAGCTATCTATTGGAAATATTAGCATATCTACATAGAAGTGTGCCACCCTTATTATTTTACGTCACTCATTACACACGGCAATTCCAATCAGAACTTGACACATAAGCAATTTGCATACTGGCAAACCAAGTTCTAAAATCAGGAAAAAAAAATGCAATGAAAAGCATCAAGATATCAAGAAATGGCATGTTATTTACCTTTGTTAATCTATCTGAGGTAGTTTCAGGCAGTTGAGAGGCACGGACATCCTTAACTTTTATGTAGTTGTACATGACAACACCACAAAGTGCTGTAAAAAAAATAAAAAGGAAAAGTTTAAAGAATTGAAATGTAGAGAAGAGTCAGTACATTGATAAGGTGCAGGAATATACCAATTGCATAACCAATTATGTTGAGCCCAGTTATAGTAGACTCTGGAAATATAACAGTTGAAAGCGCTATGAGTATCCAATCCTTCAGAACACCAGCAACCCTGATGGTAACTGCACCAGTTCGACCAATCACCAAGAATATGGAAAAGTTCAGTGCTAAAGCACAAAGGGCATTGGAGAAAAAGATCCAGAAGTTGAACTGAATCTGTGAAACTTCCATTCCAGGCTTCTCCAGTAAATACCAAGGAACAAATAGAAATACAAAGCTGCATGCAGCAAATGAAACAACAGTGAGCAGTGCAGACAGACTAATCAACTTAAATATTCATTTATCAACCAAAACCAGTAAATGAACGAGTGCACCATAGGATGAACTACTATTGATTTTATTTTGTTGCACCAGCTAGCATAATGAGCACCTTTTACTTTCTTCAATAAATATCTCCAATCTTCCAATGAAATTTGTGGTTTCGTATAACAACAGCAGCAAACTGAATAACTTATTTCAAAAACTGTTATAAATTTTGGAAAGTTTAGGATCACATATCAACCTACTATCATAATACAGTGGATCGATCGCATTGTCAAATTACAGACCTAATGCATGAAGAGTGATTAATAGGCCATATAGCAATGCATGGATATCGTTCAAACATAAGCAACTTTGTTGACCAAAAGAAAACAAAAGCAGTTTATACACGTCAAATACAGTACCTGCATGGAGCAATATAATACAAGCTGGTGATAGGATTTAGAGTCAATCCCTTTTTCTGTAGAAGCACTTGTGTTAAAACGAGTCTAAGAGCTTCTGCAAAGATGCCTGTGACCTGGTAAAGTGTTCCAACTACATTAAAGTGAATTTCCCCATATGAGGATACGACAACCCCAACACTGACCACCACCATGTTTATGAAGACATCACACCTTGCTTTGTCAGTGCCACACATAACAGCCATGATAAATGTTGCCACTGGCACTGTAATTTTAAACCATTAATATAAGCAGCTATTCTTATAGATACAAACTGCATTACTACTGAACAAGAATCAAGTTTTCCCTTTATGTTACATACTTAAAGCTTTGAGCATCTGGATGAAGGCCACTGAGATATATAAATAAGCAGTGTTGCCAAACCTGTTGAGACAAAAAGATTCAACTGGTAACAGATGCTTCCAAGTTGAAGATAAGAATCTAATACTAATAAGTATAGAATTTTGAAAGCTAAAACTAGTCATTTTCATGGATATATGGACCTAGGTTACATAACAGTAAACATTGAAAAGCACCCACGAGAAAAGGACAAATCAAGTTAACCAGGATCAATAGAGCCTAATGGAATGATCATGCAACATATGAAACCATTTAATCCAATCTGGATACTATTTATGTCCACAAAATCACAGTATATTAGGCGGCATAGAATGTATTTGACACCAAAGGACATTCTTCCCAAATTTTCAAGTTCAAGCCATGCACAACACAAAACATCAACGTGTTACTATTCCAAACAAGTGCACTGGCAGATAGCAGATGTGTTTAGAGCTTTAAGGTGGGCTTCTGACATTAAAAAAATTGGAACAAATTAATTCAGCAGAATACCCTTCTTAAATTATTACTAACCTATTAATTTATGCAGGAAAACAGGAAACATGAGAAATGTCCAAGGTGATTATATCTTGAGCTCAGTCCAAATCCCCAAGTAAAGCTGAAGCATGTGAAAAAAATCCATATTCTGAGCCATTTTCTGGGGCTCATCAAATCTGACTGGAACTAAAGATCAAAGTACTGGCTTTCTCTCAGACCATTAGCATGTAATTCTCACATGATGTCAATATCACAACAAGACAGCATCATCGATATTAGACATAGTGACAGCCTACACTTTCAAACTTCAATGAAGTTCAAAGCAACACGAGTGACATCTCCATTACTAGTTGCTAATCCTCAACTCATCTTCATTTGGGCGACTAGGTTTGAAAACTGTACGAAAATTTTAAGAGCTTTAACAAGCACATGAAAGCATGGTTTGCAAAATGTGGAGACCATCACTTACACTACTTCTGCTGCAAGTTCTGAAAATGAAAGATTTGCATATTTAACCCAAAATCTACGTTTCCTCATCTTGACTAGCAAAAACATCAGATTCGGTTCATGTTTAATATGACAGAACTCACATACGTCCAAAAAAAAAATAGACAAGTTACATGTTGCTTAATCATGAGCGCATAGAACATGTACATGAATAAAAGTTTAGTCCTTCATAATTTTCTTACCAAAGGCTCGCTGCAAAGAAGGCACTAATTGGTATTACACATGTTGCATATCTGTGGTGACAATGAAGGTGGTTTAGCAAGGAGACTTCTAGTAGATGGAAATTTTAATGAAACAGCAAAACTAAAAGGAAAGTTTAAACAAAATAAGATGTCCTTACATCTCAAAAGTCATTTTCACTGGAGTTACAACCTGCAGATTGAACACAGGAAAACCAAGAGCACAGCATTACTCAATGAAACAAATGGGAGGCAAAATAAAGAAACACACTAAGAGTACGAAAGTTTCAAAACTCTCTCTCCTCATGGTCTGGTAACAAATTAAAAAGGAAACTGAGAAAAACAAGGCATGCATTCACAGCATAAGTTTCACACTGTTTGCACAATTCAATCACATTTTATAACTTCCAAGTACAGTCTTGCAAATATGACAGATCTAGATGAGGAAAAGTCAACTACACAAATTACACAAAGAGAATGAGGGACAAGAAATATTTTAAAAAAAAGAAGGAAAAAACAGATTTCTTAGGATGATTGAATGCATTCTTCAAATAGATCAGATCAATGGATTAGGGCAACTGATACAAATCCTTTTGCCACATGTTTGGGTAAAAAATTAAAACAGTCATGAGATAAAGGTAATTCATAACCTACTTTATACTGTTGACCCAAAAGTTCTGAAGCACTTGCATACATCAGTAATTCATTAAGGTAAACTATGACAATTCCCAGTAATCTTCTTGAAGATTATGAAGATCTAGTGTAGGAATATTGCTATATATCCTATAAATCAATATTTTATGTATCCTAACATAATAGATTAGGTATTGTTTAAGAACATTCACGTTAAGCTCTTCTCCGTTATTTTTTACATAGCATCAAACCTAATTTAACAAATACTATATCATTTTGAAGAAAAAAATATCTACATACATATTGAGGTCTAACAAACTTCAGTGTCTTGTGATCAAGTTTACAGACACTTAACTGAAAGACTATAAATTTCTATGCACCATTTCCATGAATTTCCTTAGTAGTTTTTTTATAAATAGAACCCACTCTAATTACCGATGGTCCCAATTGGAATAAATATGCACTAGCCACAAAATAAATCAGTTGTCATAGAAAGATATGTCGATGCAATTTTGCAGAAGAAAATGGGGTGGTGTGGTGACACATACCTTGAATACACGAACCAGGAAGAATGCTACGACACCAGAAAACCCCATGTGGATCATTGTAAGCGTAATTGGGAATGGAAAGCTGAAATATGCGGGCGAGAGAACCCACTGCAATGAATTCATATGTCATTCTAGGACACCAACACAACGAGTTCTAAATAAAAAACTGTAATAGTAAGTTGAGAGGGTAAGGAAAGGGGCACCATCCATTTCCGGGGAAGAAACTGGGAGGTCAAAGGAAATAGGAGGATTACCTTGTTATACAAAATAACACCAGACGAAAGCAAAATGTAGATCAGAAGATAGAGATAAGTCAAGAGCAGTGGCTTATTGATCATCATCTTTGCACACCAGCTGTCACTGCCTATTGCCTTTTAGCAAGAAACAAAATCCCTCACCCACTGTCTGACAATACCCACCACCAAGTTCCGATTTTTCTTTTCTTTTCCCTACAGCATTCTCTCTGTTATCGTCTTCTTTTCTCTGAGGAAATCTACGACTAAGGAAGAAAGAAATTTCCGGATAATATCTGAATCCAGAGAGAAAACAAAATGTGAAGTTTATTTCTTTCGTTTCGGTAGAACAGGTGAAGTAAGCAAAACGGAGAGTGAAAGCGAAAGATTAACTAACAAAAAAAAATTGACCCAAACAGCAAGCACACACATATTACAGATACAGTAGCTGCGAATCGAAAGAAGAAAGAAGTAAAGAAATCCCAAGAAAAGCGAAAACGTGGGGAAGCAATGCAAAGGATTGGAGTCCGATCTGATCTGAAAAAACATTTATTGTAAAGAACAGACGAAGAGAGGAGTGAGTTTACCTTGGTGAAGTTAAATTTCATGAAAACTTCATTGTCAAGAAGGGATCTTTTTTCCTTCTTCCAATTATTGTTTCTTGCAGATTGAAATAATGAGCAAACGGAGAGAAAAATGAGTTATTGGAGAAAGAAACAACAAAGAGTGGAAGCAGGAAACAGTTGAGACTCGGGTCCGATTATATTTATAAACGAGATTCTGGTACAATCTCTGTTTTCTTTTTCTTTTTCCTTTTCATTTTTTCTTTTTTTTTTGATTAAATATTATCTATTACCACAATAAACAGGGTCATATTCATATTTATTATTTCTGGTTATGGATCAGAACCTATCCAGCCTCTGAGGCTGAGCTGAGCTCTGTCCTGTACACCTCAGGAACTATTCAGCAGTTCAATTCATTGAAATTGACAATTATTATGGTTTTTAGATTCAATTTCCCTTTGGGCTTGCTTACTTTTATATTGGTTATTTTTGATATTTTGTATCTATTCTATCTATAATCTATGCATAAAATTTCAGAGCGCAACTAAGTTGACAAGGAGTTTTTTCTGACTTAAGTGAAGATTTGGGTTCAAATTCGACTCATATATGCAGTCGTTTAAAACTTAGATTCAGAGTTTTGTCTCTCACAAGAGATTTACCCGACTTGAGCGAGAATTAGTTTAAATATAGATAACTTAAAGGTATCTTTTTATAATTGAAACACTCCTAAAATATGTTTGCAGCAACTCAAAAAAAAAAATCTATGCAAATCATGTGTTTGCGTAGAGGCATGTTGCTCACAGAAGTGGGAAGAGCAAGGCAGCTTAAGGGCTCTTCTAACGATTACTACAATGTCAATACCAAATTGATTGAACCATTACCCTAAATATCCGGGCCCAGAGCCCGATCTCTCCCATCCCATTTTCAGTTCAAGTGTACTCTGCTAATCCACCTCAATCTTTCTTTAAAGCTCGCAGACCTACCCATTATAACCTAACCTACCTAGACCGGATTCAGTCCAACAAGACAAGAGCAAGTGCCCGCACGGGTTGCCTTAGTGGCAAACTAACAGGGTCAGTTGGAACAAAGTCCTAGGTTCGACTCTCGGCAACGGGATAAATGGACGGCTCTGTTAGGGGGCTGCTCAGGATCAGACCGTGATTCAATCCTTTAGCGGTAGTCGGGCCTGCGAATGGGGGTCCTTAAGGTTGGGGATAGGGATGGCAATGGGTAGGGTTCGGTTCGGGTTTTACTCAACCCCCGTATTTTATTTTTTATTTGATATTGGTCAGGATGGCTGGATCGGCTTGCCAGGCCCAGCTCCAAGCCCAG
>JANZLH020000393.1:215135-226628 GCA_026770325.2 Erythroxylum fimbriatum
TCATAAATCATAGCAAAACTACAGATTAAGCTACTCCCCTTTGAAGCTCGGTAAACTCCAGCCATCACTGCATCTTCAAGAGAAAAGAACGCCTAACCACGCATCGCAACCGGAAACCCCGCAACTCGCGACGAATCCTAGCTGCCCACGGTGGAAGTCGGCCACGAAAATGAAGATCAAAACTGTACAGAAAATGTCCCCAGGGAACCCCGAAGGGAACCCTGGGCGGTAAGATCGCGAGCTCTCCTTTCTTCTTTTCTCTCTTGCTCGGCTTTCTCCTCCCTCTCTGCCGAATGTTCTCTCTGTGTTGTCTCTTCGCTGCTCAAAAGTTGACTCTCCGTAACCTAATTTGGCAAGCTTTATAAAGGATGGATCGGGCCGAGTCGGTACAGTGAGGCAATTTTCCATTTTAAGTCGGGTATCCGCCCGTTCGTCGCGACGAATGAATAAATATTCGTCGCGACGTGTGCGAAAGACTGGCTCGTCGCGACGTGTGCATAATTATTCGTCGCGCCGTGTGGAAGTGACTTGTTCGTCGCAACGTGTGTTCTTTTGGATGCGGAGTGATTCGCCGCGGCGAGACAAGTCATCTCATGGCTTGTTCCACTTTTGGTTATACTCTTCTTGAGTTGACTCCTTGTTTTCCTACAATACAAAATAGCAATTTGCAGTATCAATTGTCCTGAGAAAAATTATAATGCAATTAATATCAATTTGCAACAATTTTACTAAAAAATTGCAATTCATATGTGCTCACTATAGGGAACCAGTTTAAGCACAAAAATCACCAATTAGGAGTCAAGAAATGTATTAACAGTTATGAAAATGCAGCCAATTAATAATATAAACTTGGACTCAATCATCAAGTCATGTCTTAAACATCCTTAACTTCATTTTCATCTTTATTCTTGTTTTTTTAGGAATATGATTATTGCCATTGACATATCTTCATAAATCCTTGCTTTTAATAAATATCTTGAAATAGAATGCACAAGCTGAATAATTTTTTTCATTAAGATGAACTAAAAAAATTTCACACTTATTAAAAAAGTTAATTCCAAAGTACTATAAATGAGATGAAAATGGAATAATAACATTAGATTTTGAATATGCAAAGACTATGTGATGGACTAATTTTAGAATAAATAAAGGTTGATATGCAAGAGACTTGAATCCTTAAAGAGATGGACTAATTTTGGGATAAAAATTAAAGACAACTTAGAGATATAAAATAATTACAATTACAAAAGTTCATATTCGGTTTTTCCACAAGATCACAACCGAATTATTATTATACTCAATTAATTATTTACCCAATTTCCAACTACCCTTTCAATAATTTTAAAATTATGTTAATTAATTATTTATTTGAATTCTTTCCAATTTACATTTTCGGTAGTTTTAAGTTAAGTTGAAACTTTAAAACCTTTCTAACTTTTAAATCATGCATCATAAAGTTAAGTTGAAACTTGAATTGAAATTTGAAAGCCTTTCTAACTTTTAATGCATGCCGTGAATGACTAAAAAGTTTAACATAAATCAAGTCATCAATTATCAATCAACTGAACCACAAATGAACCAAAACCATACTCCTTTTATTCAATTCAACTCCAAATCCAATCCATTATCCAACTCCAACCAATGGCATACAAATGCTTCACAATTTCATTCCAACTTCCCATTCACAATCACAACACAAATACAATTAATCAAAAAAATTCTAATAGAAAGTGAAAACACACCTAAATAGAAATTCCGAATCGATGATTGAGTATAATTCCAGATCAGATCGGGTCGGGTTTAGATATGGGTATTATTCCCAGATTCGACAGCCGCAGTCCTGCGGATGCGTGGACAATAGAGGAGAGAAGATGATGGTGACGTGGTGCGTTGGTGGTCCTCGTGGAGGACGACTGAAGGTTGATGGAGGTTTGGATAAGGCTTAGTGGCGACGGGTTCGCATGGTGGAGGAAGATCCGAAGATGACCGCAAAAGAGGTAGGACATAGGAGCACTGCTGGAGAGGTGAGACGTAAGAGCACCACCGAAGAGGTAGGAAATAGGAGCAGGAGCACCACTAGAGATGGAGAGGAGAACGAGAGGGAGAGAGAGAGAGAGAGAGAGAGAGAGGAGAGGCAGAGATTGTGGGTGAGATGGAGAGAGGATGAGGTGAGTTTGAGAGAGAGACAAAAAAATGAAAAAGGAGAGGCAGGCGTCGCGGGGGGGTTGTTAGGGTTATTATTTTTTATTTTTGCAAAAAGGTCCTCAATTTTTGTTTAAATTACAGTTCCGACCAATATATGGTCGGTATTTTAAGTACCGACTAGTAATGGCCAATATTTGGCGAAAACACCCAGTACTTACTGGTACTTTCGGCCAGTACCAAGCATATTGATATCATTCCGTTTTTTGATCAGTACCAATTGGTACGAAATGGTATTCAATACCCTAGTAGAAAGTTTACCGAATGTTTTAAAGAGTGGGAAGGTCAATTACAATTCATTGAAGCCATTGGAAATTATTATATGTACCTTTTGTCACCTTATGAAAAAAGAAAATTATTTTTTAAATCTTGATACTTATACCAAAACTTAACTTAAACCCTTAGAAAATATTTAAACGTTAAACACTTAAATCTAATTTATTTAAGGGTTCACTTCTCTTCTTCTGTTTATCTCAAGACTAATAAACACTTAAAACCTAGAAATACTAACAAGTCCCCAAATGCATAGAATTGAGTTGTTGATGCATTAGTTGGTTCCTCTCAATAGTAGATAATGACCTTTACAATCTTTTGAACCAGTTGAGCTTTTATAGAAATGAGGATATTCTACTTTGGATACAAATAAACGAAATAAAATATATATCTTAGCTTTTGAGTAAGAAATTCTCAACACTAGTTCATTGATGCTAATATATGCAACGACTATGATTGCTTTTTAGCTTAAGCATTGAGGGCCAATGAAGTAAAGAAGCTACCGCTATAAAGACGGTTTAATCTCTTTTATTATATTTCAACCTTCTGTTTATTGTAGTTTCAATCATTAGTATATATTTTGTTGTGTGTCTAAATTAACAAATATTAAATTTCCTTCTCTATCATAGCACTAGTTCTGTGTTGAATCAAAATCTTATTACTTGTAAGAAATAAAAAATTGCAAATGTGTCCTATTATGCTTAGTAACATTTGCTTGTTGGGTTTAATGAATTTTGTACTTATAGGCTATGACTTTGACGGGCTTATATTATGTTCTAATATTAAGTAGAAAACATCGAGCATATGTAAATAAAAAATTGTCAAGACAAGTATAAGAACGAATAAGCATTCCAAAGGCATGGTTAACAAAGTAAGTCAAGCGAAAGATTCATGAGAAATGGAGAAAAGAGGAGTTCATTATGCTCAAAATTTATGTGGTGCTTGAACATGAGTTTGTGAAGGTAATTTGGTTATAAGAATTTTGAGCTAAATGAGTTGTTTTGGACATATATATACTTCTTAGCAAAGTTCCTAATTATAAAACAATTTTTAGGCCACTTCCTATATGAATAAAGTCACAACTTATTAATAAAAAAATGACCAAATCACAAAAATTAGGTACCTTGTTATTTTGATATTGGTATTGCTATTTAAAAGAGGATTTCATCCCCAAGTTCACCAAAGAAGAGTTCTAACTGTCTAAAGTGATGGGGTTTAGGTAACAATGGTAAGCCCATTAATAGGATAAAAGACAAACCTCCCTTATAGTTGAAGAAACCTTAAAAAAATCTCTTGATCTTTAAAATTCTCGAAAAAAACTTCTTTTGGTTTTCAATTTTTCAGAAAAACCTTTCTTTTAGACTTTAATTAAAAATTAATGATGAAACACACGCAACATAAATATCAGACATGGACTAATCAAATGCTATTTACATAATAATTCAATCTAGTTCTTAAAATTGAACTGAATTAATTTTTAATTCACAATTCATCATAAATTCACAATTTAATAATCATTTATCTATATTTAGTATTTTCCAGAAAACAAATACATAATTCAATATTCAAGTCAACATTCAACATAATTTAATATCTATATTCCATAATTCCATTATCCACATTTCCACAAAATTTGTTGCATTTTTTTGCAACTTCACTAAATCCTTGTCTCAGAATTATAGGGACTGCAGAACACAATTATACAAATTTTTCAACCTTCACTGAATCCCTGGACTAGTGTGGGTCGGGTCAGCGAGTCTGCATGTGGACTATGATGTAGTAGTGTGGGTCAACAGGTGCAGATGCAAGTCAATAAGTGCAAATGTGGGTTTGCATGCGTCTGGGCGCAAAAGCAGTATACAGGTGACTACCTGATCGGTGGGGACCACTGGTGCCAGGGGTGCTGGTATGATGGTGCAGGTTTGATGAGTAGGCAATGGGCTTGATTGGTGCAACAAGCTGATGGTTGAGACGGAGATTGACAGCTAAGATAGTGAACTAAAGCGAGAAAAGTGAGAAACGTGTAGTGCAGGTGGCATGTGGGGTGGGGATTGGGGAGGAGGGTCGAGTTCGGGTAGGTTTAGTTAGGATTAAAATTTTTTAATTTCAATTTATTCCTTAAATTATTAAAATTTACAATTTAGTCTATTAATCGACTGATATTTTGCTAACAATTGATACCAAACCTGAGAAATGTAAATTGCATCGTATTTTAGAACATAGTTTAATATGTGTTTAGCCGTTAATTCGATAATTTAGTATGTGTTTAGGTTAGAATTTTGTTAGTTTGTTAATTATTTACGTTTTAAGTGTTTTATGGGTTAGTACAAGCGTTTAAGCTTAAATATTATGTTTTTGAGGTACCTTGATATGTTTGCTAGTATTTTAGGGTTAATATCGAAAAATGGAGAAGTTTCGGAGGGAACCCAGGTCATAACACAGACCCATAATCGTGGCAGGCAGGTCACGATCTGATAGAAGCACCAGGATTGACCTATGATTGTGTCATATAGGCCATGATCGTGGCCAACATTGGGACAGATGCGGGGATACTTCTAGACTCAAGTTTTTGAGGGACTTTTTGATCTTTTCGGACCCCTAAAAAGACCCAAGGTTACCTTAAATGGAAAAACCTATAAGAAGAACATGATATGAGCAGAACAGGGAGTCTTCATTCATCCACTTTTGGAAACCCTAAAGAGAGAAGGAGGAAGAGAAAGAGAAGAGGAAGAAGGAGGAAGAAGACGCGGTCTCGATATGCTTCCCGGATCAGCAAGTTTTTTTACATTGCTACCTTCCCAGATCATCCATTTTAAGTTTATATTTCCTTTTTGTTTCAATTTTGTTCACGTATAAAGTTGGGATGGATTGTATGATGAGAGATGTTAGAATGATGATGATGTTTTAACTCTTTTTCAGGATTTTATTTTGATTTAATATTATCCGAGTTGACTTTGTGTTAATTAAATTGGGTATTTTAATTTGTTACGTTTTTTTTACATAATTCGGTAATAAACTAAGAGGGTCAACCGAATAAAAAATAATTGGATTGGATTAATGACAGTTAGGTGATTTAATAGAACCCATAACTAATTATATCGGTAATTATGTGGAGAGAGATCTGAGACCCGATAGTTTATTAGAGTGCTTTAGATCTAATTAGGGTTGTGAGTCTTTTTTTAATTGAGAGATTACAAATTTCATAATCCAATTAGGGTTTATAAATTAAGGTTAATGGTTATAACTCGAGAGAGAGTAATTAGCCCTAGGATTGTCTAGAATCGACACCTTATTAACACATAATCAGCTAGGTTACTATTAATGACAGGTAAAATGCCTTTTCTTATAACTTCGTAAATTCTTTGGTTGATTTCCATTGTGCTTACTTGTTGCTCAATTGTTAATTCCTTTGTGTTTAACTTCTGATTTAATTGGTTGAAATCAATTCTCGTATTTAATTTTCGTTACATTGTTTATTTTCAGTTTCATATCCTTTTAGCCTTAGAATTTTAGATTAGATTATTTCCCTTCCTCATGGGATTGATACCTTTAATGCTACGCTACAAACCGTGCGCTTGTAGAATATTGAGGGTTTATAAGATTAAATCTTACCCTGATTAAGTTTTTGCACAGTTATCGGGGAAGGTGAAGAATAGTTTAATTCTCTTAGTCTAATGCGTTTTAGTTAGTTTTAAGTTTTTTAGTTCTTTCCATCTTTTTATTTGTGTCTGTGCTCTTGCAACAACACAAGAGTTACAAGAAGGTTGAGTCGCATAGCTGAAACTGTAGAGCTTGACATCACTCGTCTAGAACATTCAATTAGAAGAGCTCGGCAAGAAAAAGAAGAAGAAACTACAAAAGCAACAATGGCTGAGGAGTTTTAGCAAGAGTTGGATGAAGGAGCGAACCAAGGGCATCAACCGAGAACCCTTATGGACTTCATGAGACTGGGCTTTAATGAACCAAAGACATCAACCGAGAACTTATGAACTTTATGAGATCAAACTTTAATGCAACCAATCAAGGTGTAGCTAGGCCACCCGTGCAAGCAGCTTCCTTTGAAATTAACCCAGCTCTTCTAAATATGCTTCAACAAAATGTGCAATTTTATGGATTAACGAATGAAGACCCAAATGCACATATTCTCAATTTCCTTAAAATTTGTGATACCTACTGTTATAATTAGACATCGGAGGATGCTATAAGAATGAGACTCTTCCCTTTTACCTTAAGGGATAGAGAAAAAGCTTGGTACCATTCCCTCCACCTGATTAATGTCACCATTTGGGAGCAATTAGTTCAGTAAGGTGACAGGGAATTGATTTATGAAGCGTGGGAATGATACAAAGACTTGTAAAGAAAATGTCCACACTATAACCTACCTAAAGAATTTCTTTTACAAACATTTTATAACGGAGTAACCCCATATACAAGAGGCACAATTGATGTGGCTTTTGGAGGATCACTTGTGAGGAAGACAGTAGATGAAATAGAAGAGCTATTAAAAGAGATGGCGAGTAATAGTTGTTTATGGACGAATTAGTGGAGTAGACAACTTATAACTTTTCGTGAGCAAAAAGGAGTTGTAGTTGCAAATGACATAAATGTAGGCTAAAATTGATAATTTAACTAGACAACTAAACAATATGAAGGCTTCGTCCTCAAATATAGTAAACAATATGAAGGCTTCGTCCTCAAATACAATAAAAGTTGTTCAGCGTAAGTGTGAGCTCTGTGGGCAGATGGATTATGATACAGTAAATTGTTTCTTGATGGAGGATAATGGATCAGAGCAAGTAAACTACATGGGAACTCAATATGGACGAGGAGGGGGAAATAATCCCTACTCCAACACATACAACCCTGGGTGGAAGAATCACCTAAACTTCTCTTGGTCAAACAATGTTGGAGGACAGTTTAGACTTCAAAGACCACCAGGTTTCCAGCAAGACAAACCGAGCTTGATCGAATCTAAACTGGACAAAATTTTAGACAAAATTAGAGGTATAGAGGATGCACATAAGAGGCTTGAAAGCAAGTTTGAGCAAGTTACAAAGAACCACACCTCCTTAATACATAACCTGGAGGTCCAAGTAGGTCAATTGGAAGAAGCAATAGTGACCCAAAATGCAGGAACCTTTCCAAGTAACAACGAGTCCAATCCGAAAGAACGAATCATGGTCGTTACATAAGCAACTGAGGAGGAATCACACCAAGCTGAAGACAATGAAGGGAAGGACAAAAATAAGGTTCGTAAGAATGTTTTTCGAAGTGAACTAGAACTACAAACAACCTATAAGCGTCAACATAAAAACCCTACCTAGTTTTAGAACAACGAAAACCAAATCCATTCAGGAATAAGGGGAAGGCAGAGGTGTAAGAGAATAAGGAAGGCTCTCTCCTGACAACGTACAATTTGCCTGAGATTAAAAAAGTCCCAACCCCTGATTCCATTCCTGATAAAAGCCATAAGGAAATCTAAGGAAGCTGAGCTAAATGAAGTTGTAGACATGATCAAGCAACTGGAAGCACGACTTATACTAATGGAATCAATAAGGGGAAAGGTGGAAAAAGAGTTGGAGGAAGAAAAGAAATTGACGACACCACCAAAGAAGGAGGATCTAAGGGATTTTATATCCCCTACATTATTAAGGTGTCAAAATAGAGAGCCTTCGCCGATTTGGGAGTCAGCATAAACATGATGTCATATTTCTTATATCAGAAGTTGGGGTTTGAAGAGATAGCCCCACCAAGATACCGGTTAAAACGGTAGATTAAGTTAGTTCATAATTCGAAGGTTATCATACAAGATATGCATGTTCGAATGGAAAAGTTTACCTTTCCCACGAACTTTTTCATACTAGACATGAAAGAAGACGTGGAAACCCCAATTATCCTCAGGTGGCCATTTTTGGCCAATGCCCGATCAATTATTGATGTAGATGGTAGGAGAGGAACAAGTGTTTTTTACCATAACCAAAAATGACAAAAGTCCTGTCCAACCTAAGACCATCATAAAGGGAACAGATTTTGGTGGAGAAAAAGAGAAGAATGATGATAACAAATGTTCCCTGGTAAAGAATAAATCTCACAGGAGAAGGAGAAGAAATAATCGGGAAAAGGAAGCTGGCGACATAAGCAACCAGGTGGCGCGCGTACATTTTATGAGATTGACAACTGAGTCACCACCGAAGATTTCTCTGAAACCCCTTGTGTAAAGAAGAGCATCAAGCTAATGACGTTAAAAGAAGTGTTGTATGGGAGGCAACCCATGATTTTTAAATTACCAGTTATTTCCTTGATTTTAGAGAGGTTGAATTCCATAGTTAGGTTGTTTCGATTCCTAATAAATATCATGGAAGATTATGACATGAATTTTGATAAAGATGATCGAGAAGGAAAGTATAGTGAGGTGATAGTGCTAAACAAAAGTTAGGAAAGGATCTTCGGGCGTGTGCATAAGGACGAAAGACAAAAAATCATAAATTGGTGAAATTATTGAAGGTCACGATCGTGGCCTACAGCAGGGCATTACAGGCACGTGTTTTTTAGTCTTTTTTCTTACAAAATTGCCCTCCCCTCTCTTATATATTCAATTCTAACCTCATTTCTTCCGTCACTTTCATTTAGACTCTCTCTGTTTACACATAAGACATTCAAAAGTGCTCACTTCCCTCTACTTACACTCAACTCCCTAACTTGTGCAACTTTTGCACACTCTCATTCCTAATGGGGCCACGAATCAAGCAAACTGTTAAGCACACCTAATCCAAGGGCTGTCGTAAAAGAGATAATACAGCAAATTACGGAACACATTTCCCGTTCTTCTCAGATGAGGAAGGTAATTGCTTTCACTCCCTTCGCAATAAGCAAATTATGGTTCCCAAGCACATCCATTTTGAGACTTTAGATAGACTAGAATTGAGAGACAAGGTTAAGAATCTAGCAGAGAGAATTCACTGAGGGCAATTTATTTATTTTCAATATCCAGTTTACGAAGAACTAACCTTAGAATTCTTTACATCCCTTCAGTTTGAATCTAATAACCCTAAGGAGTTATGGTTTAGGTTGCAGGGACAACCTTATAAGCTTAATTATGATATTTTGTATGAAATTTGTGGGTTCCCCGAATCGTCCATAATGGATCAACACGAAGATTTTCATGTCACCCCTACTGGACTGAATTAACTGGGTTAGAGCGCTTCGACGCTAAAAATGCACATAACAACATCATCAGAAGTCACGAACATTTGTTACTGCACAAATACATGTGTTAAACTATTTTTGACAAGACAGAAACTAACAAGTGTTCGACGAAGGAACTTTTCCTGTTGTGTGCATAGACCACAACATCCAAATTTGCATAACCACCTACGTCTTCAATGCAATTATTACTAATCGATGTAAGAGGAGCAATAACTTAGGAATGAGTTACTTGGATTTGGCCATAGCTAATTATTACAACATTGAGTGTAACGGATTCACGGTCTACAGTCCTGAATTTATAAACCATCATCATCTGTGGCGAGCTGAAATCCTGAAGTCTCATAATCAAAACACATGTCAAGATCAGGACTAGTTAAGTAAGTTCAGGTGCTCAGCAATAACAAGAAGGGGATTCGACTAGCGAGGAGTCCAGGGAGGAGGATGAAGAATCGGGATGGAAGAAAGTACTTACAATAATATCTGATCAAACCAAAACTCTAACAAATACTTTGGCTAAAAACTCCAAAGTAATGAGGAACTTGACAAAGGAACAAAGACACCAAAACCGGGACATTAGATGTATTCATAAGTATTTTGAGGCTCAAGGTGTGCAACTACCGTCTCCTTCACCATCATCACCCCCATCACAGTAAAGTTTTGTTTCTAACCCTTTTCTTTTAAATTTAGTCCTTTTATTTTATTTTATATTATTTTCTTCCATGTGTGTTTGTTTGTCTCCTTCTCACATTAATTACAATGTGTTGTTCAAGTTTGGGGAGGGTTGTGTGTTTTGTTTTGAGTGTGAATTTTGCATATTGTTATGTTAGTGTGTTTAGGTTGCATATAGTGAACTATATGAATGTATCGATGGCTTAGATGGAATGAAATCGATTTAATTTTGAACATAATCTATTAGGTTATGAAGAGTCATTAGCTCACAAAATTAGTGATCTAGGTACTTTGACTAAAATATGCAAGTTAATTAGGATTCAGTGTTAGTTTATCACCCTATAAGTTGTCACATTGATTCATAATTTTAGATCTTTTGGACTAAGTAGCTTTGCTAGTATTTTTCATGAAAATGAGGTTCTAAAGCAACAAGGTAGGCATTAATTAAAAAATAGTGTTTGTAAATTTTAAATAAATAAGTATTCCACTGGCCTTTAGGTTATGAATAGAGCTAGTAGGTAGTTGAGAACGTGATGTAGCCGAGTAATTGGATCGAAACGCATCACAAATTTGTGCCTTCGAGTCAAAAGGTTATAATGACATTCCAACCAGGCAACCTACTAAAAACATGACTTGGTGGAGTAACTGGATCGGCATTCATCACCAATGTTTGTCTCCAAGTAAAAAGACTAGGTCCATGTCCACAAAAAGTAACAAAAAATAATATTTTCTAATAAAAACCTACCGAACCTGTAAGTAGCTTGTCTTTTCATGAAAACATACTTAGGTTTAGTTACAAAGTTTGATTGACCAAATAATTATTAATGTGTGTGTACAATTAAAAAGGGTTAATAAACTTGACATTTAAGTTTTGATTAATATGTATATTTAGTCTAGAGTTCCTATATGTGGATTTTTCATGTTAATAATTTGGAATAACTTGAATGATTGTGTTTAGAGTTAAATTTATTTCGTGAAGATGAATTCATTGCCTCGTTATTGCATTGTGTGGCTTTGTGCTTTTGTGTTGTTTGTTGTTTTGATTACTTGAGGACAAGCAAACGTTTTGTTAGCGATCTAGAAGGGGGGGTTGAATAGATCCTTAATCTTTTTGTAATTTTCTACAACAAAATCAGAAGTTAA
>JANZLH020000393.1:276975-295730 GCA_026770325.2 Erythroxylum fimbriatum
CAGCTGCTTTAACAACACTTAATGAGTTTGATGAAGAAGAAATTCTCGAATACATTAACTTGTTAGATGCAGGTTCATCTCTAAGACCATATAGACAAGTTATAGAGCCATTGAACAATTCCAAGGATGAAGTAGCAAAACCTTCAATCGAAGTACCTCCGGAGTTAGAACTTAAGCAACTTCCTCATCACTTGAAGTATGCTTACTTAGGTGAGAACTCCACCCTTCCTGTTATTGTTTCCACAAAACTAACTAATGTGCAGGAAGAGAAGCTACTTCGTTTTTTGAAAGGACACAAACTTTAGGTACCACTTTTTAGAAGCCTATTTCAAACTGTATATTGATTTTCTCAATTTGCAAACCTTGTCATTCTCTTCTTGATCCTGAAATCCTTCAGGTTTCATCATATAAACCTCTCCACAAAGGTCACCATTCAAGAAAACAGTTTTAGCATCCATCTAATGTAGCTCCGTATCGTAATGAGCTACTATTGTCATAATCGCTCTAAATGCATCCTTAGAGAATACAGGAGAGAAGGTAACATTAAAGTCAGCTCCTTCTCTATGAGTAAACTCTCTGGAAACCAATCAAAGCCTTAAACTACTCAACTTTACCCTGAGTATCCTTCTTGGTCTTAAATAGCTATTTACAACTAACGGGCTTTGCAATGTTGAGATAAATTAACTAACTCTCATACCTTATTATGCTTCATGGATTGCATCTTGTCCTTCATTGCATCCCACCACAAATCTGTATGGGGTCTAGAAATAACTTCTGTAAAAGTAACTGGATTTACAGCATGTCCAACATCATAGTCTTATTCACCCAAATAAACTATGTAATTAGATAGGATAGCAGGTCGTCTCACTCTAGTGGATCTTTGCAACAACATTGGTTCTTGTATCCTAGAAACCTCTGTTTGTACAGGTATGAGTTCCTGTTCCTATAAAGGTACAATACTAAGACCTTGATCTATTGGAACTGATTGTATGAGTGGCGGATATGAAATAATTTTAGTATCCGTCCTGTTATCATCTGAAGGGTGAGAGAGCTCAACCTCATCATAGACTTCATAGTCCAAAAACATAGCTGTTTGTGATCCAACTATTCTAGCTCTCCTTCTCTACAGTAAAATATGTAGTCTTTAGAATAGTCGGGATATCTTATTAAGTAGCAACGAGTAGAAAAAGAGTACAATTTGCTTTCATAAGGGTTATACAAGCATACTCTAGCAGGGCAGCCCCATACATGAATGTGTGAAAGGCTAGGCTTCCATCCTTTCCATATCTCAAAAGGTGTCTTCGGCACTAACTTGCACGAGACTCTGTTCAGTAGATATGATGTTGTCTTTATAACTTCACCCCAAAGGTAATCAGGTAAGTTAGTTCTACTTTGCATTAACCTTATCATGTCCTTTAGAGTGCGTTTGTGCCTTTTAGCTACTCTATTTTGCTCAGGACTACCTGACATAGTGAACTGAGTCACTATTCCAATCGTTCCACATATCTAGTAATTGAACCATTTTCTGTCCTAAAATACTATGTTTGCCATAATACTCTCCTTAATGGTCAGATATGACAATCTTAATGGATTTTTACAATTAGTTCCTAACCTCAATCTTAAAGATCTTGAATTTATCAAGAACTTCAGACTTTTCCTTAAGCAAGAACATATAACTGTAACATGAATAATCATCAATAAATGTCAGAAAATATCTAAAATTGCATAATGTAGTTGTATAAGGTCCATTAATATCCGTATGTATGAGATCTAAGAATTCAGATGCTCGAGTTGACCCTTTTTCTTTATTTTGTTCAACTTACCTCTATAATAGTCAACACATATCTTCAAATCATCAAAATCTAGAGTTAGGAGAATGTCTTCCTTTATCAATCTCTCAATTTTATCCTTGGAAATGTGGCATAAGCGTTTATGCCACAACAGTTATTAAGTTTCCTTTATCAAAGGTCTCTTTTAAGTAACAAATTTAGCAATATATGAAGAAGCATACATTTCATGATGGGTAAGACATATTTTGTATAACATATATGATAAGAAGGAAGTTCTAATATGTTTTGCATTGAAAGATATATTTACAACTGAAGTGTCAATGACAAAACGATAACCTTCTTTGTCTAACACCGATACAGAGATCAGATTCCATCTAAAAAATGAAATATAAAATGTGCCACGTAATACAAGTACAAACCCTGTATCAAGGTTTAAACATACATCCCCCTACATACAAAACACTAACTTCTTCATTATTATCAACCATCAGTTTCTCCTCCCCTTTGGTTAGCTTTCTCCTGGATCTCAACCCCTACATTATAGAAGCACCATGATTAGATGCTCCACTATCTAAAGCACTAAGAATTGGATGTGGCTATAGCAATATAGGA
Source organism: Erythroxylum fimbriatum (assembly GCA_026770325.2). NCBI lineage: Eukaryota > Viridiplantae > Streptophyta > Magnoliopsida > Malpighiales > Erythroxylaceae > Erythroxylum > Erythroxylum fimbriatum. Next base: position 279,378 of record JANZLH020000393.1, read on the forward strand.
TTCATAAATCATATAAGCTAAGGAGTTACTTGACAGTTCCTGTTTGACTTTCCATACTTTATATTTCTAGCAGCCGGATTTCTTATGCCCCTTCTTCTTGCAAAAGATGTATTGCATATTCTTGAAATCTTGTGGACCCTTTGCAATACTAGACTAACCAGTTTGTAAACAGAGAGGTTTTAGATTTCTTACCTTTGAACTTTTAAGGCTTGGCCTTTCCCTTTCCTTTGATTGAAAACAAAGTTGTATGAGGAGTATTCTTCAGTTTCTCCTCCTCTGCAACACATCAGGAAATTAAGGCTTTGATATCCCAAGTCTCATCCTACAAAATATAAGAAGTGACCAGCATACCAAACTCTGGCAGGAGTATCTTTAGAGCTTAGTGCACTGTCACTACATCATTAATTGGAATCTCCAACACCTGCAGCTTGCTCTGGAGGTGGACCATCCTGATGATGTAGCTCTGTACTCCCCCTTCTTTGATATACCTCATGGAGAATAATTCTTTACACAAGGTACTTTTCTCAGCTTTGGATGAGACCTTGTACCTTTAGGAAACATTATCCAAAAACTCCTTCTCTATATTAGTATCTAATAGTCCACTCAGCAGATGATTTGATTAACCTCTTAATGTTAAATAGCACATCATGTTTAATCGCTCCCAGGTTGCAAAGGTTGCTTTATCAGCTTCTGAGCTGATGGACATGAGTAGAGATGGTTTATCCGTTAGCATAACCATACTGATATCTGTCATCTCCAAGGAAAACTCTACATCCTTCTTCCACTGCTTAAAATTGAAACTGATTAAGGTTTCAATGGTGACACTATTGTTGTTGATAGAAAAGCTGTCAGCAAAATGATAATGCAAAGATAAGCGCAAATGTAGGATAATAGCAATACTCAAAGCCTTAAATAATATCTTTATCGAGAATCTGATTACACATATTATGAAACACCTGTGGGCTAAATACATAATACATGCAACCAGGCCTCCACATAAAAGTGATCAGAGTACACACCATCAACTCTCATGACACTACCACCTGTAGGCGAATAGATCATTTAAGCAATGACTTTCCTCCATCTAATATCTTTATGCATATCTCAAAATCCTATGTAAGGACAACACCTGTGGGCAGAATAACTAAACATAAGGCCTAAGACATCCTCTAACATGCAAGTAAAACAATTCAAAATACTGACTTAAAAGGTCATTGTGGTGACTATATTCTCATAAGTATCCAAAAGGTCCACAAACATAAGGGATGCACTTGTATGTTATCCTCACATTCTTTATGGGCATACAGTATGTAACAATGTACCATCAATAAATGCAAAACCAGAACGCACAGTCTAATTATCACGTACCACTGCTGAAGACATTATTAGTAAATCTGTTTGAGATTTTTGTTGTTAAAAATCTCAATTAAAGTGATTATCGTACGTTACCGAGCACTGAACCTATTACACGAGACACAAAAACCTCAAGTATCTTCCCCATGTCGAGTTCGAAACATGAAAATTCACGCAAAAATGGCTTTATAATTCCTTAATACCTTTTTCTAAAGTTAAATTGCCAATGTATTAAATCTAGAAAATTTAAAAAATCACTTTATAAATTCCTTAAACCCAAAATTTTGAAATTTTGAGTGTTTTCTGTGTTGATGTCAGCATGTTACTGTGAGTTGACGTCAATGTGACGTCACATATATGTGTGTCCAAATGGCGCATGCACACCTTACACGCCTTTTGATGCGTCAAACTCGTGTGCTGCACATGCCAGAACCATTGTTGGCCCGTGTGACGCATGCGCCATACCTGCAGACACACTTGAAAGTCTGGTGCTTGTATCACATGCGTCCTTACCTGCATGTGTCATGTGTTAGGACAGGTAGTTGACGCACACATCACACACACCTGACCCATCGTCGCCGATTGGTTACTATGCCTTATGCCACACGCGTTGTCCTTCCGTCTGGTGCATGTCACACACCAGCCAGCTCGACCGCTGATCGCCTCCTTGCGTGTGTTGTGCACGCGTGGGGAGCGTGTAACACACGCAACTAATGGTCTCTATCACCTTCGATATTCAGGGAGATTTCCTACGAGTTTTGAGCATTGTTTGAGGTTCGTGTCTCGTTTTCAACCTATTTTTCAATGCTAACCATATGTAGCTCTCAAACAATCATACATAAGAAAAGACTAAAAATCAGATCTTTATTCTCCGAACCCCTTATGGAGAAAAAATGAAAAAACTTCGTTTTTAGCCACCCAATCATATAACCACTCTGATACCACGTGTAATACATAACAGGCCTTAGTTACATATCTTGTATCGAATATGAAAGGAAAATAATGAAGAAATGAGGAAATAGTTGATTTCGATTCCATAACATTCAGAGGAGCTTTCGAGGCTGAAATGAGCGCAAATCCACTGGCACTTTTACGGGATCTACTTACCGAGACGTGGTCAATGTCTGTAGTTTTCTTAAAGCATAAATCTCTTAATAGGCCAGAGTAACTTACGTTCACAAATTACTTAAGCAACTATAGGAGACCTTAACCTCTATATATAGCTTCCATATCGGGCTTCCCCATCACAGGCTCGATATAAGTTTGATCTATATTATAGCCCATTTTCTTCCTAAGCTTCGGTCCACTAACTTAGATTATTGATTTGGCCACTTTATTATCTTTATCTTGATCAAATTACTTAAGTTAACTGATAAGTTATTGAAAAAAAAGATACTATGCAATTAATTATTGTCCATCTTTATAGGAAAATATGTAACACTGAAATCAAAGCTCTCATTCACAATCTTAAGGATCTCCTTGTTCGGAATACTTCCAGTACCACATGTGTCTACGAACACAAACAAAGGCTTAGGAACACCAATGGCATAAGAAACTTGAACAATGCACCTCCTAGCTAGCTTGTTCGCTACAACACTCTTCGCGGCCTATCCACCTTCGTCGGGTCCTTGCCAGGAAAGGGATCGCCATCAAGAGCTCCCCGCTTACCATAAGTATCAATGATGATATTGCAGCCAGTAAGATCGGCATCATCGTAAGTATTGCTAATGATAAAGCTGCTAGAAGGGTTAAGATGGAACATGGTCTTCTCGTTCAAGTACTTCTCAAGAATTATAAGTTTGATCACGTGCTCCTTAAAATCAGTAGCAATTTCATCATTAATGATGGTCTCGTCATGTTGGGTGGATATGAGGATAGTGTGAACCCGAACAAGAACCATGGCTTTGTTGTTATTGTAATACTCATTAGCTTGGGTTTTTCCATCAGGCCTCAACTGTGGACAAGTACCATTTTTTGAACCTCTGAAAGACGTGAACCAAGCTTAGTAGAAAGAACATGATTCAATGGCATGAGTTTCGAGGTTTCATTAGTGGAATAGCCAAACATGTGTCCCTAGTCACCAACACCAATCTCCTTAAGTTGTTCGGTTAAATGGTCGTGCACACCTTAAGCAATATCAGGAATTTGTTGCTCAACGTTGACAAGAACCTTGTAGTTGTCGGCATCAAGACCGACATCATCGGATGTTAATCCAATTGAGTGGCAAGTGTCACATACAATCTTCTCATAGTTCACATTAGCCTTAGTGGTGATTTATTAGAAAACCATGACCATATTGGTCTTGGTGCATGTCTCACAAGCCACCTTGCTGTCAAGATCCTACACCAAACAAGCATCAAGCACCGCATCTGAGCTTTGATTGCAAAGCTTGTCTAGGTGTCCGTCATTCACATACTCAGAGGTGAATAGTAATGTCTCCATTTCTTTCTAACTGAACCACTAAGCGAGAAGAACAAAAGATCAACCATCACAACATCAATCAAACTCGAAGGACATGCATTTCTCCCTTGTGCAGCACTTTAAAGAAAAGAAAAGATCGAAACATAGTAACTAAAAAAAGGGAAAGATTAAAACTTGTGATCTCAGAGCACAAGTAGACTTTATCTCCAAGCCATTATATTTGAATTTATATGATAATTTCGTGCAAGGAAATAATGGGTTTCAGAGTTTTACAAACAATGCAATATACGACTGTACATGTATGATTTCAAGTTTTTGATCTGAAACCAAGTGAAACCTTGTTTGTTAAGCCAAAAATTTTAGATGCATGCAAAAGACACGTAAAATTAAATTTTCATAATTTTTGGAGTTTTCTACAATTAGTTTTAGTTGTTTAATTGAAGGTCAAGTCTGACAGCTGGAAACAATGCATAGGAAATGTTTTTGCTTTTCCAAAATTAGTTTCCTTATTTCTTTAAGATCTTTAGTATGTTTTCATATTGTTTAAGTTGTTTCCTAACATTGTTGGGAGTTTTCTACTCTAAATAGGGGCTACAAGGAATAAGGGCTATAAAGTGTATTTTTGTGCGTGTGATTTAGAAAAAAAAATTCAGACTTATTTCTTCACAAATTCGAAGTTGATTCCTTCATTTTGTGCTGGTCTTTACGCCTGTGTGACTAGTGACACCCTTGAGAGCTTTATCAACAATTGTAGTGCTTGGTTTTATCAATTGTTGTGGTGTTCCTTTCGATTTTTAATATTTTCCATTCATTCAAATTAACCTACTAATATCCCTTGCTTTTATTCTGTCATAGCAATTATAAATAAATCATAAATTTGTATAAACGAAGGCAATAGAAAATATATTTTTTGCTTTCAATTTCTGTTTCAATAAATTTTTTCACTAGACTTTAACCATCTAAAGTAAATATTTTATTAAACTACTTTATTGTCTTTATCCCATACTAAATTAATTTTTTAACTTTATTTTTTAAAAATAGACAATTAATAAATCTCTAATAGGAAAAAATCTCCAACATCCAAGACTTTTGTGTTACTACGAGAAATATGGTCAAGCTTATCCACATCAAAATCTGCAATCGTTCCTGTTCCGCAATCAATAGCTTAAAACTTTTTTATCAGTTGCAGCAGTAGGGGAACTATCATAACACTAGGCTGATTTTCACTTCTCATTGTAAACAAGATCATCTAGATAGGGGCTTCGCCACTAGTGACTTCCTGTTTCTTGAAGTTCATCGTTGGGTCTCAAGCATATATCACCAAGCCTCCCTCGTTCAATCACCCAACTGTTGGACTAGGCAGTAGCCTAGCCACAGTTAGATAAGATGGTGAGATGGTCACGAAGTGGACGGGCGATTCAGTCCAAGGTATCACAAGTTCTGATACCAAATGATAATAGAACAAGGCATAGAAATACTTTTGAGTGTATAATGCAAGGCCAAAACAGAGAGAACAAGATTCAAGACATTTCAATTTTCTGCTGCTGAAAGTAGTTTTAGATTACATGAACAAGAGCGTAATTAATGGGCTTACTCTTATACTATGCTCCAATGGATGTCATTATACTACTAAAGCCTTGTATAAGACCGACCCCATAGAACTTGCTCAAATTGCTCTCATAATCCTCCTCCATCTTTTTGTTTATGGATTCTGTCCTCAACACAATTCATATAACATTCAGTTTTTGCTCAGCATTTGTTACTGTGAAGCCCATAATCGTTACTTGCCTATATTATTTTTACTATTACTTAGGTAAATGCAAATGCAAATGCAAAGTATCTTACTAATAGATTAAAGTAGTTGTCCAATGATTCAAAATAACACATATTTTTTTAAAAGATAGTTTCAAAGGGATTTATTTTTCATTTGTTTATTTGCATCCGTAATTACGAATAATATAATTCAAAAGTAAAGATGGCAATTGGGCCTAAGGCCCGGCCCAACTTGAGACCCAATTTTTATAAGCAAAATATTTTCTTTTTTTTCTTTTTTTAATTTAAAAAATTTGGGCACTACTAGACTACCTTTGACCAAATCGGAATCAAGCCTCAGGCTAGATCAGGCTTTAGGCCGAGCCTAAGCCGGTCCATTGCCATCCCTAGTAAAAAGGAATCCAGATCTTCTGTTCAATATTACTCTGTCTTATTCTGTCTCATGCAATTTCAGTCATTTATTTTGCGGGGCTCACGCGGGACCCATATGGGATCTACATAAATAAATGGCTGAGATTTATTGGACACAATAAGATACCGTAATCTTGAACAAAAGATCTGGACTCAATAAAAAGTGGTTCTCAAATTTCTTTCAATTTTCAAGGGCTTTCATCTAGATCTCTTCCTTTTACTTCTAATTTCATTACAAATGTAAACGAAGTGGTGTTATATTAATAGTAATGCTGATCAAAACGCTCTCAAGCCTTTGCTTTCTTTGTGAACACAAATCGCAACCTTACACTTTGTTTCAACATTGAGATCAACATAATATTATCAAAAAAGAAAGCAAATAAAATGGATTACCACTCAAGCAAGGAATGTCATAGCCCTGCACTCAAAGTCAAAGCTGCTGCGCCTAGCACCACCACAAGGGCATGCAAATAAGTGGACTGCATCTGCATATCACCTGCTGTAACACTACCTGCAGCTGAAAGTATTAATTTTATCACGGCCCCCTCTAATAAACTCTCGGCTAATGCTTAAAATAAAAATTGTTGATGAATTTACCGCATTCTCTGGTAGCATTCGTGGAACTTGAGCAAAGACAAAGCATTCCTTCAGTCTCAGTATCATACCCACAAGTTCCACCCGAAAGTGAGCACCTTTGGCATCCAGTTTCCGCCACACTGAACGACAGCTTCAATCCATAAACCCAATCGGAAGGTCCAATACCCTTCAACCCATCGGTGTTGATCACGGTCGTATAATGAGTACAGTCCAGAATGTTCATGCTCATAAACTTCACCGTGTCGTAGCTCGTAAAACAACAAGCCGGAGAACTGTTGGTGAGCAAGTGGAAAAGTCTGAAAGCGTTGCAACCACCGTAGAGTTCGTCACAGGAGTGGCCGGAGAAGTTGAAGCACAGGTTCTTGTAATGGTTAAGGACCGGGGAGTCGATGGAGCAGTTTAGAAGGGCAAAGACTGTGTCAGATGTTGGAGGGATTATCACAGATTGTATGTCCGACATGATAAAGTCGTGGTGGGGTTGCAGGATGGAGCACGTAGACATTGCTGGATCGTAGACCACCATAGTTTTCTTGTTGTAGTCTATGCTCTGAACTTTGTAGCTACCTGAAGGAGTAATGAAGAAGAGATCAGAGCTGCAGTTTAGCATATGGCGAAACTGCGGAGCACCGCAGCCGTCGTCCACGCCAAAGGGGTAGTTGATGGGGATGTTGCCGCAGAAGCTTCTGCAGTTGGCGAGAGAAGATGCTGGGAGTGGTTGGCATATCATGGCGAGGAATACGAACAAAATAATTTTGAAGCCACTGATGAGTGGAGTAACTGGAGAATCCATAATGTTGGATTTGAGTTGATGAGTAAGTTTGACGTGAAAGGCGGCGTTGAATGTTGATGGAGAGTAAAGGGCAGAAGTCCTTTGTTATGGAAGCCAGAAAGATGAGCAACCTTTGTGGTCATCGATTTTGGTGAAAGAAGGCTCCTCCCCGGAATTTACTCCTGGAAGACTTTTTTTCCACTGCCGATACAGACTGGAAAGTTGAAATTTAGAAGAAAAGAGTTGCTTACTTCTGGCCCACGGTGATCAAATATTCTAGTCATCAAATTTTGACTCTTTTTTCTGCTTGGATTTAACTCGTTACTTAAGCCACTCCTTTGTGGGAGGTCTAATGTTCAAGTCAATAAAAAAAAAAGAGAGGAGAGTGAAAATTTTTCTGGTTGACGATCCTCTAAGCATACTTTTTAGTCTGATCAATTATAGACATCTTCTTTCTAGTAGTAGTGTACGAGTTAGAGCTATTAAAGAACTCGAGGCTGTTGGAACTAATGCTACGTTGGGTAGTGATTAATTAGCAGCTGATCAATCAGTATATGATGATTACTTGTATGTAGAAATGTACACGCTACGTAAAAACCTAAAAGATCTTGAGGTTTTAGATTTATCTCCTCTAGAACTCTTGAGGTAGAGTCTTAAGAGCTTAGAATTAGTCTAACAAAAACTTACATATCTGATGTATATGTATAAAAAAAAACTTGACTCTTATACACTTTTTCTTTCCATATCTCTATCCATATTTCACAGAGCACACATTTTAATTTGTCCTTAATATATCAAATTTAGTCCTACACTTTTTTTACATATAACAAATTTGGGAATGCATATTATAAGATTTTTTAAAATTTTATATTTAGTGAAAGTTATATTGAGTGCTCTTATCGGGGTCAAAAGTTTAGCAATGCATCTCTACAATGCAAATAAATTTTATAAAAATTATTAAGTAAAAAATAAATATTAAACTTTGTTGAGATAATTTTTTTAATGTTGATATCAAATAGTCAAAATATTACATACAAAATGTTATATGTTTTCATTTTTTTAAAATGATAAATTACCTTGTAAGAAAATTAAAATGTTAATTTTGGGGTTATTAATATATTAAAAATATTGTAAGCAAATACTAAAAATGTTAAAGATCATTTTAAAAACTAGTAAATAGAAATAGTAAATGTTTTATCAAATAAAAAAAGATGTTTGATGTATTGCTAAATAATGATTATATATTTAATAAAATTTAAAGATAATTAATTTTATTAATAAATTAATGAATTAAATTTATTTTAATTTCTTATATAATATATATTAGTAAATTATCAGTAAATAATTCTTAAATTAAAATTAATAAAATTTTAATTATTAAATAAAATGAAATTGTAATTTTATTAATAGTTAATATTAAATAATTAAATAATATATATTAAATTGATAATAAATCCAGTTATAAAAATAGAAATAAAAAATAAAAACTAATTTTATGAATTATTACAATAGAATAAATCAAATATAAATAAATAAATAAATAAATATTTTTATTTTGAAAATAAAAATAAAAAATATTACATCGATTTGATTAATTCGATAAAATCAATAGGTACAATTCAATTTTTTTTTTTATATATAACTCAGGTTTCGAGTTTCGAATTTCGCCTGATTATTTCGGAACTTATGAAGCCACCCACGCAGACTCATAGATAGGTAAATTCAGGTTTGATTCTAAACAATATCAAAGATACCTACTACTAAAAAATGAGCCACCACCGAAAAAATTACAAAACCTTAAATAAAAACTACTCCTCCCAATCCTGCATTCCACAACTTTAACACAATTCTCTCCCCCTTTCTGCCACAACCCGTGAGGGGCAGTACAATTCAGTTTTAAATTTATTGAACACATAAAAATAGTGACGAAATTATGAGCTATATGCCTATATCAGTATTAACAAAAAATAAAAATAACATATAAAGTGGGGGAAGCCGAAGCACCGCCTGTCCCAGGATTAGGACGAGCAGCTCTGTCCATCATCAGCAACGCTAATTTGTAATTCTAACCGTTTTCGCGACACCTCGTTGGTAAGAGTTTCTCGTCGGGGCCTGAGACTTTGCTGTCTTCAATTTCACTCAATGATTTCTCATATCTTCTTTTTTTAAGTTATAAAAAAAAAGTCATCGCCTTTTTGATTTTATGCTTATTATCATTAGACTAGTATAGTTTTCATTTTTGCTTTTCCTTTTGAAGGGCTTATTCTATTTATCTCCTGAGTTGTTGCTTTCGGAATGCTTCTATGATTGTCAAACAATAATGTTTGAAAATCACCTGTCTTGGTCTTATGCTTATAGTCTTCAGGGTGATGTAAACAAGTTGTTGATGGGCAATCCAAACGCCAATCACCCTTTGCTGCCTAAGCATGAGAAGTTAGACTTTGAGGAGTTTCCATCTGAAACCATCCGTTCAAGCCAATTTGCGGTAAGCTTTGTCTCCGATTCAAGGAAATTTGAGTTTATGTTCTCAAATCTTACCCTCAAACTTATCATGCCTACAAACCTTCCTTTTTGGGATTATCAGGATAACAGTGCAAGTTCATCGCGAAGCAATTTAAGATCTTTCTTTACTGAGATGGGTTACTCTGCATCACTAGTTGATAAAGTGATTAAGGAAAATGGTATGTAATGCACGGACACGAACAGGACTGGAGTACACAGTTTGTAAGTGGGTTAGATGCACACGATCATATGGGGTTAGACTTGGCCAAACATGAGGAAAGTTCAATTATTATAGTGATGATGTCGCATTTTCCATGTGATCTACATCCAAAATTACTGTGGATATACTTTATGTTTTTCAAGATTTTACTCTTTTAGGGATAAAATATCATGTAATGCAAATACTTTTCCTGTATCTTCTCTTAAATCTAGGTGAAGACAATGTTGACTTGTTGTTGGAGATTCTCATTGAATGCTCCGTAAGTAACTGATAGTTCTGTTTTTAATGGTAACTCTTCTCTTCATTTTTCTGTTTTCAAATTGCTTTCTTCTTGGAGAGAGTTTGTGGTTAAGTAAATTTTATAGTGATTATAAATCTTAGATAACAATCTGCATCAGGGAAGACACCATCATTTCTTGTCACCGCCTTAGATTTATAGTTCTCTTCAACATTTTCATGTTCTATTTATCTTAGGCTGTTGTATGATCGGACTAGGGATATCTAAGATAATGTATGTAAGTACCTTTTTGCCTGGTTGGCCTTGTTGGTTGGTAAATTATGTTTGGGGTCCCATTAACCTCATGTTTCCATTTTCCTTTTCCTTTGCCTTTTTTTTTGGAATGATGATGACAGTTGTAGATATGGGAAATATGAGGACTTTCATGAATGTTGCCAATACCTCATCTCCACTCCAACTTATGGGGGTAGGAAAAATTTTATATCTTCAATATATCTAATGGTTGATAAGCCTGTTATATCTATCATCCATCTGGTTGTTGGTGCTCTGTTAACTTTTCCCTCCACTTTTTCCTGTAAGTGATTACTTTAATACTGTAACCATAAAAAGCAACCCAGAAACATGTTTAGAAAGCTTTTTTGTTATCACCGTCACTCTTTCCATTGCATGTGTTAAGCTGATGTGTATTTTCAGTTTTAAGATAAGACCATCCTTTTCTTTTTCTTTTGCTTTTGTATTTAGTAAAGTATGATATGAGTTGAGTTGAAAGTTCTATTAGATGTAAAGTAAACGCATGCAATTCAAAAGTGAAGGTAATTTATCCCAAAAAAAAAAAAAAATCAAAAGTGAAGGTCATGAATGGGCATGGAAAGGGCCGGCTATCTATCAATTATAGATTGTCAAGTTACTAATGTTTTTCCTTTTCTCTAAGTGATTAGATGGCACAGTAATTGATCTGTCATAAAGGAAAACCAAGAAGTTTCCTACCTTCTAATTCACTGTGCACAGTGAATAAAAAGAGGAGTGACTCCAGAAGGAAAAAAAGAGGGGAAAAAGTGGCAGGGCAGAGAACATATGCAGAAACAGATTCCTGGTGTTGGGGTCCTACAGAAAAATGGATTAAACAGTGTTGATTCAAAAGATAATAGCATAGCAGAGGTGATTTATCATGTCAGTCTGCAGTGTCTCAGTCTCATTATATGAGCCCGCCTGCAACTTTTGCCGATATTAGCCAGTGATTCGGCCGTATGTGCCTCAACAATACTTTGACGATAAATGGCAGAAAAAGTCTGGGAGTATAATTTCTTCATATGTGAGTGGAAATGCCTCAGGAAAAGAACATGAACTAATTTTTTTCTTGCTGGCTCTTTACTTGTTGATTTTACAAGGATTTGTTAATTTTTTTACAGCAGGATGATTTACCTTCCAACTGAGGGGTTATGTGAGAACTTAAACTTTCTTTGCATAGGTTTACTTAATTAGATTTCAGGGCTCCTCTCTCTGACTCTGCGCTTGACAGTGTCTTGTTTTTGTTTTCAAAGTATAAGTTGAGTTGAGGCTGCTACAGTATAAGCATTGTCTAGTAGCCATGAAAGGGTCCCATTTTTCTGACAGTACTTTCCCGGCATTTTCTGGTTGGCATTCTGATATAAGGCAATTGAAGGCATCAGCAAAACTTTCGAGAGACTGAAACTCTCTGATGCTGAATTCTGTCATAAAAAGCCAAATGGGTGCGCGGGGTCGTCAATCTTTGAAAGTTGAGACTGGTTTTCACAATTGGTCCTAGGAAGAGTACACTGATGGGTCCATCAAGAAGTACCTTTTGCCCTTTCCCAATTGCTGCTGCCAACAATTTGATTGATGCCACCGGGCAAGAAAATTGAGCTTTCCCTCGTATAATTGCAGTTTTTCTATTATATTTTCCAACCCCAACTCCTCTCCTACAAACTACCAATCAACATAGAGTTGTTTTTACTGCTAATAATGCCTCTTCAAACTCTTTTGTTCTAATAATAGGATCCAAGTTGAGCTTTTTCTTTGTTCTTTTGAAAAGGTTTAATTTAAACAATCTTTTCTTTTCTTTTCCTAATTCTCTAGTTATTTTAGAAGAAACAGATAATTAAAAATAGTTTTATTAATTTTGATATATAAGACAAGGTAAAAGATAATCTTTCTTGTATTAAAAAATATTGTTATTATTTAAAAACACTTATAACGTTAGAGATGCTAAGTTTTACCCAAGTTTAGGACCATTTCAGGCCCAGCCAATTCATACATGATCTTGGGGTTAGATGAAACCCATATCCAACAGGGGAGGTCCACTAAAACATAAATACTAATACCCAAATTGAGCAGTAGAGGCGTTAAGAAAGTGCAACCTCTACCATTCACCTATGGGCATAAAAGATGGTTAAATATACTTAATGCTGGGAGTCTTTTCGTTCAATAAAATGCCAACTATGCTGTTAGAATTTACAATAGGCCTACAAGCCCACACAATAAAGAAAGCTATACCATATATAAGTTCAAGTGAGGTTCCATCTTAAAATTAATTGGTGATAGGTGGATTAGCCCACTAGACTTATATGTTAGTTTTATTTCTTCTCTTTTTTCAATATGGGACAAACTCCCACTCTTATATTTCAACGTATACTAAAGCTTCAAAAAGCCAAGAAACCAAATATTTATGGAAAGCCGAAGGGCTAATTATATTCTTTGGACTTAAGGTCGGTGAATTAGTTGGACTGGCGCGTACTATATTGTCCTTTTATGATGTTAATTTGCCTGCCGCCTCAACCAGCAACTTATTTCCAGGCTTTCTTTCAAATCAAGAAAACCAAAGTCAGGCTCTTGAGAATAGGCTATTGTACGGACTAATGAAGTATCTTCTTTATTAAGTGGACGCTAATAAAATTCAAGTTAGTTCGATCATGAGCATCATCGGCCTTTTGCGTCAAAAGCCATTGATGTTACTTATATATGTTTTTTGTTTCCCTTTACGTAGCTATTGCGTGAAAATCAAGGGAGTGTATGGCCATGAGCTAGTTTATATCAATTTTATATAATAAAAAAATGTAGGTATATGTCAAAGGATTCTGCGTATTTGTTAACTATAGAATTAATAACGACTTAGTTTACAATAAATTTAAAGTTCAAACATTTTATTATTATCCTGGTCGTTTTGACTAATATTACGAAATCATAAATTTTTAATATAATTTATCCAAAGAAAATATAATATAAAATAAATTAATTACTATTTAATTTAATTTAAATAAATCTAATAATAACATGAATATATTACTAAATAAAAATGAGAAAACTATTTATTAAAAATCTAAAGAGTTAAAAATAAATGTAATGATGTGATTTAAAAAAAAGAATTTTTGAGATATAGAAAATGTGCAATAGCTTAATTAGTTTGATAGATTTACTTTAAGTTGTTGGAGCATTTCCTTTAATATCTTTATAAACTAATTAGCCGGGGTTCGTTTTCAAGATTTCAAAGCCTAAGGAGGTTAACATATTCGATTAGATACTTGAAGTTGAGCGAGAGGAGAAGAACACGGGCACTACACGTCCGTTAAAATTTTAAGAAAAAACGACACCATGTTATTCTTAGCCCGAGTTATTTTCGACTGAAGATCCGGACTATTCCGAACGGGGCTGATTTTCTTCTCATCATATGAGAGTAGCACACTTGCCAATGTAGTCAATCAATATCTTAACTTTGTAAGCTTCTCTAGAAGTCCATCTCCATCATGCATGCGTGCCTTCTCTTTTCAATCATTGCATTAACTAACCAAGACCCTTTTTGACGAAAGAAAGTTGAGTACTCCTTAGTTTCTTAAGCGAGAATCTCAAAATATATGTATGTAGCAATTCTGTTCAATGACTTGAGTTCGCAGAGAGGGAAATTTTGTTGGCAAGCATAGATATTTTCGTTCCGCGAAGATTTAACTTAATTCTTCACAAAAATTTCCTTAACTTTGGGACTAACTATCACTTATTTACTTTCTGTGGTAACTGAACTATAGTCAGGGGCCATCATTTTGTCCAAAAGATATAGAAGTTAGACCGTTGGCCTCATGCTATATTAAAGACAAGTAGATATATAATATATCGGGTCAATTAGGAATGAGTACTCTATTTGTTATATGTTTCAATTCATGAACACGTTTGAGCAAATGTAATATTGCTATTCTTGACTGACTGTCAACAAATTATTACTTTGAAGTGGGCAAGCGAGCGTGTGGTACAGAAGAGAAGGTAGTTGAGAGATGGCATTAAACCATAATTACAGAGCATAAAGCAGTTAAGTAACAATTAAAGATCAACTTACTTGTCAACAAAGTTGGTGCATGTGTTAAAACACCATTTATTGTATGTCGGGGGGGATTCTAAATTTCGAATGCCCTTTTAACATTCTGTGACTTAAATACATATTAATGTATGCCTAAGAGATATTTGAGTCGTTTGATCCATTTTTCCTTTTCATTCAAACTAAAGAATGTTAGCAAGTTTCAATTGATTTGACTTCTGAGGGTTAAATATTTGCTAATCGAATGGGAATGTTTTGATCAACTGTTTGTGGACCTAATCCCATGTATCTCCGATATAAATGGAAGTGATTATTTTAAAATCCTGAAAGATGACATGCTGTAAACTTGGAAGTGATTGCATGTATGGTCAAAAAGTGGTACCATAGGAATTTACTGATGTTTCTAAATTCGGTAAAGGAAGTTGATGAAAAGGTTGCATTTGCTAGAATTTGCCACAATTCCTGGCTTTGCCTGACCAAACACCCCATCTGTCAAGCAGCCACTTTAGTTATGCATCAAAAAGAACCAACATAAAAAACTCGATAGGCCTTCTTACTCAAGATGTAGGAGTCCACTGAATCATGATAACACATCTACCAGACTCATTTAGTAGCCTCCTTTTGGCCTAAAAACTCCATCTTATACACTTGAGATGGGAAGACAATGAAACAGGGAAAAGAAAACTGACTTTTTAGAAACAATAGAAAAGCATTCGTATTTCCCATTAGACATGGTGGCAAATTGCTACTGATTTGGTCCCAGAGGGAAGGGAAGAGCATCTGTGGTTATTGGTGAAAAATTACGTATCTTTCATCATGCTCTATAAATGGATATGTGATGTGCTAGCTCTCGTACCTGATTTACTCGGAAAAAAAAAAAACTCACATGGACTAACATGTAAGGTGTGGCTCTAGCTAGCAGTTAATAAACAGAATATGGTTTGGTCAATTCTCCCATTTTCACATGGACTAACAAATGCAATGGTACCATATCAGAGTTGTAGTTAATGACACTATAAGGTTTGGTCCATCTTCTAAGTAACTAGCTAGTAAGCGATCAGGTGATGGTGTATGATTTTTTACATTGACTTATCTTTAACCCTAATGTGATCGATCACTGACAAGAAAAATAATAAAATAGCAAAAAACTTTAGTTTCTCTTCTACCATCTTCTTGCTCGCTCCTTGTCTCTCATACTCACATGATCGAGGAGATAGAAGAAAAAATAATGAATAGACTTGTGGGACAAGGCAGACAAGGAAATCTGAGTCTTATGTATTTTTTGTTTTCTAATCTTCCAAGTGACAAAAGATGCTTAAATAATAAATACATGGTACAAGCCTTAATTATCAACTTAATTGCTTCATTCATCAATTAACCATTGTCATCAACGACATATATATATATATGCATAATCCCAGTTCAAGATTTGTTGGATGTTGACGGAAAAACAAGGTGCATGCCTAGTCAACATTGTACTGTATCATGAGGCAGCTAGCATAGCAGAGAAGTTAACTTCAATTACAGACATATATTATTCAAATTCAAGTTGGGAATTAAAAGATCTAAAAGCTTAATGGGATTGTGATGGAGCGGTTGTTACATGAATTAATTTGCAGTTGTGTTGTAAACAGCTAGCCAATTAGAAGAAGCAGAGAAAATTAATGCAATTAAGATTATCTTAAATCACGTGACATTGACAGGCACAAAAGCATGAAAACTACATAAGCATGCCCGTTTTAGAAATT
>JANZLH020000393.1:295830-315398 GCA_026770325.2 Erythroxylum fimbriatum
ATTTTTCAGGCTTTGAAGAGTACCCCGTTAGACAAACGGGAGTATGCCTACTGCATGCAAGTCAGAGATAGAGGTCGCGATCAGTTCACGTGTATATTAGTGTTATCCTATTCTTGTATAATTTACATTTCCACAATTCCTGTAAACTAGTGCATTGTATTACAGTGGGATCAACTGGCCATTGAAATTCTACTGATTGTAATTTGTTCACTAAAAATGTTTGTGAATAAAATTGGGCCCAATTTGGTTATGGTTTGTATACATTAAATCACTACTGTTGAGTGTATTGTTATGACTGAAAATGTTTACAAATTAAAGCGGGCCCAAATTGCCTACTGATTTCCACGCATATGATTATATTCAAAAAAAAATTATGCTGAGTTTTTGACTGTATTCGAGTGCTCTAGCATGCCACCCTCGTGAGGCAAGGACTCGGATATCACCTACGATGTCGGGTTCGGGTCCTGCGGGAGTGGGGTGCTATAAATTGACTCCGTCAAAATTTTTATTCTTGTAAGGTTTGTTTTAAACATTTTGTAAATGTTGATATTCAACTTAAACACTCCAAAATGTTATGATTTAATTTAAATTTTAGTGTAAGCATTAGAGTTTAAAATACACTTTTAAACCTTAACCTACTCTTTGTCTCTGTTGTAATTAGTGCCAAACAAAGTGTTTGGTTCTAAATCACCACTCTTAGGTAGCCATCAAAGCAATGAAAGACCATCAAAATTCAAACATGTCATGGAAGAAACAAATCACCTTGCACTCAGTATTTTGGACCATCAAAATTCAGAACATGTCATGGTGTACTTAGTATTTTGGTATGATCAATTGTTTATTGAGCAGGCAAGAGATGAAAGAATTTGGCTTTAGATCAGTATTGAGGGAGAACGATAAACAATTGGGTAAGCTAAATGCATAGAACAAACGAGAACTAATCTAACGTGAGCAAGAATTGGTAACTTTGATTTTCAAAAGATGATTTCTTAAATTTTTTAAGATGTTCATGGTAAAATTAAGACAATTCCTCTAACATATTAATGAATTTTGAGAAGATGACAATTAAGGTTACAACAAAGCAATTATCAAAAGTCCAAAAATGAAAGTAAATGAAACGGGATTTGATTACACAAATGGGATAAATTGTTTTTTTTAATATTTTAATATATAATATTAATTTTAAAACTTATCTATTAGTTAAGATAAGACTGCATATTATTATTAAGGGCGTGCTTGTTTGGAGGTAATGGGATAAAATGTATGGGTATGGAATCAAACTTAACGGTTGGTATCAACCTATCATTACGTAGGTATCATTTTGATTCCCTGATTTTCGGTAATACTCTATTCCTCTGGTAATCCAGAGGAATGGGAGTCATTGTTACGATTTTTGGCGCGAGTTTTGCCTGCAACTGATCATCTCCACTGTCACTCTAAGCTCTTCTCTGTACCTTTCTCTTCCTTAAGAACTAGAAACCATCCTTGCAGTATACAGCCGAAACCAAGAAGTAGTAGTAGCACCGGTAATTTTCTTCCCTTCTTTCCTCTTCAATTTTTTTTAATCCATATAATTGCATATTTCTCTACACCACACTACTTTTCTTTGTCTAAACTAGTCAACTCTCACCTAACAACTAACCTCTCTACCTCTCTTCGAAGACCCAGAGCTTTCTGAAAGTTTTACATAAATGACGCATCATATTCAACAAGCACACCAGTATAAATGTTTAAATATTAAACTCAAATATATAAATGATTGGGACTAGTTGAAAACACCCAACATTTGACCTCTGAAATCTCAAAGCTTCGTCTTAAGTCTCCTAGTTAATTAGTTATATATTCGGAGATTTGTGGGTGCAGTCCTAGTTGTTGTCTGAGTTGCGTGGTCGATTTGAACTTTCTCTGTATTTGGGTAAAGTTTATATTCCCTTTTTACGGTGTTACATCTACTTTCTTCTTCAAATTTATTGCAGATGGATTGTTTTATGAATTGGATTGAACTTGAATTCATTGTTTATATCAAACGTGTAGATGTATGGTTTTACAAAGGTTACAAGAATGGATTCCATTGTATGCTTACTTGAAATCAAGGCAACTAAGTAGAAGGATAACGAGAAAGTAAACAAGTTCTGCTATTTAATCTAATAAACTGATGGTGGGGTTGAATGGGATCTCTAGTTGAAAGAAATCTCAGTGGCATCTATTACGTGATTTAGCTTTTTTGCAAACGCAATTCCATTGTTTAGAAAGGGGAAAGTAAGATGCGATATTTCTAGAGAAGTAGCATCTGGAAAATAAGTTCACAAATAGAAATTTTCTGTTCAAAGTTATTGTGAAGCTAGCCTTTTGGGATCCCGGTTCTTTCTGAAGTTTTTTTATACTTTAATCATTGGTTCTGGGTCCCTGTAATAGAGTAGTGGTCATTGGTTGCTATATAATAAGCAATAATGGAGGATTAGTTAGCTAGATGGTTACGCAGTAGTTGCTTCGGATGGACCTGGAGAGTATCTGGTGATTAGGGAATCGAGGGTTAGAAACGATCCAATGTCACTTTCACTCCTGGGACTGTTGCCTATGTTACTACTGGAGGTCCTTTTGTTTTTCCTCAAGTTTTAATTTTTTCTTTCCATATTTGGGAATAACGGTGCAAGTTCATCACGAAGCAATTTAAGATCTTTCTTTACTGAGATGGGTTACTCTGCATCACTTGTTGATAACGTGATTAAGGAAAATGGTATGTAATGCACGGACATAAACAGGACTGGGGTACACTGTTTGTAAGAGGGTTAGATGCACACGATCAGATGGGGTTAGACTTGGCCAAACATGAGGAAAGTTCAATTATTATAGTGAAGATGTCGCATTTTCCATGTGATCTACATCCAAAATTACTGTGAATATACTTTATGTTTTTCAAGATTTTACTCTTTTAGGGACAAAATATAATGTAATGCAAATACTTTTCCTGTATCTTCTCTCAAATCTAGGTGGAGACAATGCTGACTTCTTGTTGGAGATTCTCATTGAATGTTCCGTAACTAACTGATAGTTCTGTTTTTAATGGTAACTCTTCTCTTCATTTTTCTGTTTTCAAATTGCTTTCTTTTTGGAGAGAGTTTGTGGTTAAGTAGATTTCATAGTGGTTATCAATCTTGGATAACAATGTGCATCAGTGAAGACACCATCATTTCTTGTCACAGCCTTAGATTTATAGTTCTCTTCAACATGTTCATGCTCTATTTATCTTAAGCTGTTGTATGCTGAAACTAGGGATATCTAAGATAGTGTATGTAAGTACCTTTTTGTCTGGTTGGCCTTGTTTCTTCATTTTCTCCTGTGGTTTTGTATCACATTTCCAAATGGTGAGAATTGCATTATTCCACGAATTCTGTTACTCTTTACCCCTATGCTTAGTCATCAATGTGGATCAAATAGTCTCTTGATAGCGTGTCTCAATAATCATTAATTTTCCATGTTCTGCATATGAGGATTCCATTTTATGCTTAACCATCATAAACAAGTTTAGAATGCCATATTACCGGACTTAGATGCTCTTTGTTGGCATATTTTCGCAATACAGTATTGAGGAGATTGAATTCTACTTGGTCTTACAAAAAAATTCAGTTATAAAGAATAGTAGTGGTCAACAGTTGCTAATGGAATGGCTTGATGGATCTGTTCACGAGGACATATGCTTGTGAAGTATATGTAGTAAACTAAGCTTTTATTAAAAGTTCCATCTGTAGCTTATAAATTAAATAATACATTCCTTTTGTTTCTAATCTTTGGTTATTGGGTGAAATATTTTAGTTTTCTTAATGAACAAGAAATTTCTCAATTTCTAACCTACTTTGGTATGGCAGGCTCCACAAAAGGCAAAGTCTGATTCTTCAGATTCATTGGATAGCCTGTTCAATGACAAAGACACAAGCACTCCTGCTGAATACTTCACTTTTGTTCAACCAAAAGTGGTATGCTTCTAATACTTCTTCAACGTTATGCTTCACGAATCTTTCCTGCTAGGTATTTGGAACAACTTGTCTGTGTTAAAACAATTTCCGTCTAAAAGATTCTCTTGAATCTATTTAATCATTATTCATGAGGTTCGTTGCAGGTGCCTTATTTGCGAAATATAACTTATCCTCTTGTTTATTTTATGATCTATATGCACCATCTCTACATTTCATCCTCATGCATCCATTTATTAATTGTGGCTCTATTTCTTGAATGATTTTATTGCTTATTTTGCTAGACAATTCCTAGGCTTTACTGGTTAAATCTTAAGCTTGCCTACTTGTTGTTCAACTTCGTCCTTCAAATAGGGCCCTGATATTATTGCCATCATCTATATTGACATCAATGATTGTATTCATCGATCCTAGTTTCTAAATGATCCCTTTGTTGTGGCTTAATAAAGTTACCCTTTTTTTAGGAGCCAGATGTGTTTGATGAAGTTTGCATGGACAAAAGGAATTATTTGCTAAAGATGGATTTCTCTGCAGATGAGGTTGAGTTTGCCATGGATAAGCTTGGTATGAAAAAGTTTTTTTTTAATGCATGTATTTACTTTAGGGTTGTGGAAATTGTATCATTATTTAAAACTATAAGTTGACTCTTCTTAATTGCAGGGCTTCCCCTTATGATTAGACTCGCAACTTCCTAGGCAAAATGGGTTTGCATGTTATTTTTCCATGAAACTTAGAACATTTTGAAACTGTGTGTGGAATAAAATCTGGAGAATAGAAACTGCAATTCTTTCGTCTCTTTGCGAAAATGAAGTAGGATCAACTAATAAGTTCTGACGGGTATTCAGTCTGATGCTGTCACTTAAATGTGTGTTTCATAAGCCAAGTCAAATAACTCTTGATTTATTAATATAAAAGCTTAATGCTCTTTCTCTAGTCCTTAGTGTGGCAGACCCTTTTAACCTTGAAGAATCCAAATATGCATGCTAAATTCTGTTGCATTATAGACAACTTTGCCCGTGTCAGATTGGATTTTATTGTACAAAATTCATACTTTTACCAATAGTTGCACCCTTTAGATTGTATTTTGATACAGCTCCTGGAGTCTCAAAAACATTACTTTTCAACTGAGGAACAAATAAATGATCAGTTTAAATCCACTCTAAATAACTATTCAAGGATAACCTATTGATGATTAAAAAAACTCCCTTGAAGAGTTCTATATTCCTTTTCTTGTCTTGATCTGCCTTATTTGGTTAAATTCTTGGTAATACTTTGCTTGCTTGATGACTATGTCTTGCATGATAAGTTATTCCTTCTTGTTTTTCGACAAACCATGCACTTGAAATGTAAAATAAGAAGCTTTTCTTAGAAATTTCTTGTTGGCCCGTGATGTTATAACTAGGGATGGATGCTCCAGTTTGTGAAGTAGTGGATTTCATCTTTGCTGCCCAAGAAGCTGAAAGATTGGACAATGAAATGGTTGATAATGATGATGCAGAAAAGAATGAGGTCTTCACTTCTTGACGTTTTACCAAAATCTATACAAGGATAGCGATTGCATTAGATAGTGCATTAGGTTTGTTAAAGTTGTGGTTAAGTTAAAGACCCCCCTACACTAGAAGAGAGAAGAAAATATAGAGATAGCCATTCTTGTGTTTCATTAGTTTCCTTCAGTGATGTTAGTTGCATGTGAGTCGAGGCATTTTTGATGCACGATTCCTGTCTTCTTGGATTCTGGAAATTATGTATGATTAGCCGTGTCAAGGTAGATCTAAAAGAATAGAAGAATTACAGATTAATATGAAAAAAGAACTTAATTGTATGAATTATGTGAACCGAAAACTCAACATTGCTATTACAAGAATTGCAAACCCTTACGAGAACCCCAATATTCTTGCAGAATTGTTAGCTGGACAATTAAAGAATAGAGTTCTTTGGTTTCATGGTATCCTGTACTTCCACAGTAGTAGGTCACCTCTCCTTGCAATTCTCATAGCCTCGACTATAAGGTCATGAAAAGTAACCCCTTAGCCTGCTAATCGATAAATAAACTTGATCAAATCAACTTCCATGGCTTTTTGCAGATTTATGTTTATTACACAATTGTTGTTGTCAGATATGTTATATGCATAGTATTGAACAGTTTCTTTGGCCTTTTAATTTTCAGGATACTAGTAATGAAACATTGTTTGGGACTATGGAGAAAACACTTCATTTGCTTGAATTGGGTTTCTCTGAGAATGAAGTTTCCTTGGCAATTGAGAAGTTCGGTATGTAATCAAATTCTCTATAAATTCATGTTTTGGTAGGCTTGGTAGTGGGTTCGGGCCAAAGAAGCCCCTTTTAAAATATTTTTTAAACTTAAAAAAATGTGTTTATAAAATTTTGGAATGAATAAGTTGAAACTAAATTTATTTGTAAAGGAAATGTACAAAAAATATTATAGATAAGAAATACAAAATTAATTTAATTGATACAATTAGTTAATGAAAATCGAGTTTTTTACTAATAGAATATATTAAACGTACATAAAATGATAAAATTTATAAGTTGAAATTAAATTCATTTTTAAAGGAAGTGAAGAAAAAATATTATACATGAGAACTACAAAATTCATTGAATTGATGATACAATTGGTTAAAAATGAGTTTTTTAATGAATCAATATATTAAACGTACAGAAAATGATAAAATGAATAAATTGATATTAAATTTATTTCTAAAGGAAGTGAACAAAAAAGATTATATATGCGAAATAAATAATTTATTTATAAAAATGAGTTTTTAAATGAATCAATATATTAAACATACATAAATTGATAAAATAAATAAGTTGAAATGAATTCATTTTTAAGGAATTGAATAAAAAAGATTAATTCATTTAATTGATGATACAATTAGTTAATGAAAAATGAATTTTTTAATAAATGTATATATTAAACGTACATAAATGAATAAGATGCTTAAACTTTTAAACATTTTGATAACTTGAATTATCAAAAAAATGAATCTTTAAATTTTAGAATAAAGAAGGAGCATATAGAGACTTGTTTGAAAGTTCATCTAGCCTTTTGACGTGAAAGTAAACACATTTTCATGAAAACTCTCGGTTACTCAATTAGGTCGCTCTTTTAAATAGCTAATAATGCTACTCTTTCAACTTCAACTTTTTCACTTAATTTTTTTAGAAATACCTTTTTCAAATTTGAGTTAGCTTAAAGCCATTGATGTGAGTTTATTTTTGCTTATTTATTCACATATTATTATATGTATATTTAGCAAGATATTAAATTATTATATGTATATTTAGAAAGATATTAAATTTAGTGCTTTAATGGTACAATTTACAAAAAAATATTCAATTTACAAAACTACTTCTCTCATCTCTATGAGAAATGCGACATTCATTTAATTGATGATATAATTTACAAAATAAATTATCCAAATTTTTTAATCATATAATTTATAAAAATTCAAGATGAAATAATCAACTAATGTTGGAGTCTTGGAGAGTGGAGAGTAGAATCAACAGATATTGAAGTTGTTTTAAAAAGAAAAGACATAAGTAAATAATTATATCTTCAATTACAAAAAAATAATAATGCAATCATATGAAAAATAAGTAATTTCATTAAAAAAAGATTAAAGATAACAAACCTATAGTACAAGAAGGGGGATAAATAATCGTTATAGTTAAGATTGACAATAGTTTGTACAACTTTATTTGCATGTAAAAATACTATATCTAATACTGTAATAATTGCATTAAATGAATCTTAAGCACATTATAATAATTAATAAATAATTAAATATATCTTTATCTTTAATATTTTATTGATTTTTTTGTAATTAAATGAGTATGATTGGTCATCTTCGCATCAAAAACCTATGGTAATATCATAAAAAGAGACAATTAATATATTATAAAGGAAAGAGTTTATCCTTGATATTTTTATCATCTAAATAATTTTTGACACACAAATGCTTCCACAGTACGAGGATAAAGTCGAGCATGATGAAAACTAATAACCTGACTGCTAGTAGTAAAGGCTGATTTTGAAGCAACAGTAGATGATGGAATTACAAATAGGTCTTGTGCAATTACTTGCACAATCGAAAAATTATTTTCACGATTCTTCCACAATAATGATATATCAAATTCCATGCCTTCAATTTCGGCCAAATAATCTTTCGTTAAATATTTATCCAACTCCACCATACTAAAAGAACTTCTAGCTCTTTTTTTCATGAATTGTATAAATGAGAGTAACAAACTGCACCTGAAGTTGGAGCTATATAGCCCGAACTATTACGATCCTGAATTTTGTACAATCTGAGTTGATAGTCATTAAACAAATCATACCATAATTGTTTAATGACATTAACCTGCTCTTAAACACAATCACCATACAAAACGTTATATATAAAATTAACTCCCTCCTTTTTATATCTCGAGTCCAGCACAGATATGATTGTCGCAATATGTATGTATACTGATAAGGACTAAGTTTCTTTGTCATCTAATCCATCATAATTTGGTTCACTTTATTAGAATCAAACATCCAATTAGATATAGCTTTTCTAATCTCATACGTATTGCTAAAGCAATTGTGCAAAGTTGAACTTGTTTTCGAAAGCAATTTAGTAATAGTATAAAATATTTCCAATTGTGTACAAAATTCTTTAGCCAACTCTCATTGCTTTCTGTAGATAGACAAGTGTTCTAAGAATTTTTGGTATCAACCTGGTAAACACCTCAACATATAGGATTGTCGACTCTAACCTCTTAAAGGTTAAGTTCCATCTAGTAGGACAATCCAATACCAACTTCTTCGTCTTCAAAATGCATAGTTGTCGTGCAGTATCTTTAGATTTTTCAACTCTTTTAGGTGTTGTACTCAAATATACCACATTATCCTGAATCGAATCTATTGCTTCCTTTATCATTTCCAGCTCATCCTTGATCAAATTCAAATTATGCGCAAAACATGCATATGAAACTTCTCACCAACCAATAAGCTCTCAACTTGTAACTTACTATTCACCTTTTCAATCATCATATCGTTCACGCTACAATTGTCAACTGTTATGGTGGACAACTTTGTATCGATATTCCAATCTATTAAATACTCGACCAATATGATTGTCAACCTTTTTCTTATATGCAATGACACATAAATGAAAAAATATCAATCATAGCATAATCAAAAAATAAATTTAACAATATTAAAAAATATAATTTATCTTGGTAGTTTACTGCGTAGAGTTCAGTCATTGTCAATATAATGTGTTGCCACTATTATATAAACCTTCTTTCAGTTATTGACAGTCTATATGTCTGTTGTGATAGTAACCTATCCATCAATACTTGACAACATTTTTAAAATTTCTTTCTTTTTATTCTTGTATATCTTTATAATGTCTTTCTCAAGATATTCGGAGTTGGGATTTTGAAGGTCGGTTACAGTGAACTGAGTAAAATCTTAAATCTTTTGCTATCAATTTTAAAGAGTTAATTTTCATCACCAACAACCATACTAGCTATCAAGAACTTTGAACTGTTGTTGTGATAAGTTGTAGCATTTATTTCATTATTCCCTTTCATCAGGACAGGGGTAAAAACTATTTGACCTCCTAATATGATCTTCTTTCTATTATACGAATCCAAATGACTCTTTATATGAGAGATTCTACTGTTTGAACTCCTAGTCAACATCTTGTGACAACATTTACATTTAACCTTCTTTACTTTGTCCATTAATCTAGCCTTGTTGAAGTGATTCCAAACATCACTTGTCAATGGACTAGGACTCTATCTTCACTTGGTATGAGATTAGAAGTTTCCAGTCGTATACTCTCTGGTACCATATTATAACTCTTTACTGAAGGAATATGTTCATCCATTTGAAATAATCAACATATACAACTATATAAGTTATTCATAAACATTTACATGTAACATATAAGGGAAAGAGATCAAAAAATGAAAAGAACACTTCGCGGAGCAATTTAAAATGTATCAGTGACTTACATGGTCGTGTAATTGATTGTGTAAGTCACTATGATTGTGTGACATAATACATAGTTGTGTATGTGTTTTTGTGGGCGTATATGTCACATTGTAAGTCACTACGAAATTTTTTTGCGGGCTTGCGCGGATGTGTATGTGATCATGTAATGTGTAAGTCACTTTGAAGTTTTCACGGACTTATATACATGACCGTGTAAGTCACTGAATACATGAGCAAAAACCAACAAACACAATCCACAAGAAATTGATTCATTGAACAATGGCAAGCTTAGTTCAATTCAAGAGTCCATTGGAAGCTGCATGAAGGACTTACCTTGGTGGGTGGGCTAGGACACAGCCAAGGAGTGGGAGTTGGGAGGCGACATTCTGGAGATGAAAAATATAAGAAGAAGATGACACATTGACACCTGGTGGAGATGAAGAAGAAGACGACAAGTGGCGAGAGCTGGGAGTGTAGTAGCCAAAGGAGGTATTGCCTTTGCCCGAAGATTGGAGAAGACGATGTTAGGGTGCAATGGTGAATGATGAAAATGAAGAAAAAGAAGAAGAGAAGAGTTTGTGTATATCGTTTTACTCTACGTTAAAACTTAAAACATAATCAAATAAGCCTAAAATGACGTTTTGCAATGAGCGCAAAACGATATCATTTTACAAGTATCAGATTAACAACATATCCGTTCAAAATGATGTAATTTTTCTATGGGAAAAAGCCTGGCCTGAGGCTTGACTTTTTTGGGGGGAAAAAGCCCAAAACTCGGTCAACGGGCCTGGTTGGCCAAACTCCCTATCTATGTTTTGGTAACAAAACGTTATTTTTATGGTACAGTTTGAATCTTGGTGTTGTACAATTAAGTTTTGTATAATAGGTCTAACTTGTCAAAATTGTCATGTTTTGACCCACCTGTTTTTCTTACTATTATTTGAGTTTTAATTCACATTTCTACTGAGTTGATGGTGCTTATTGTCTATACATAATAATCATTTGTTTCCACCAAGGATAACCTGTTATTTAGGTTCCTATTCCATATGTGACGAGCAGTTTGCCATCTTTCAGGATCCGAAATTCCAATTACAGAGCTTGCTGACTTGATTTGCGCTCATCAACTTGGTGAAGAGTATACAACGGTAAACAAGGTTTTTGTTTCTCATGAATGATCATTAAAATTTCCAATTCACAAGTATTATGACTTGAAAGTCTTATCTCTATATTGTTCTTCGTGTTTTTGGAATTCTTTTTCGTAACGATCTAAGAGCTGTCTATTGTTCAATATTTTGACAAGCTCATTGGTGTAGAAAAGATAGGAAGTATGTTTTTGGTGTTGAGTTAAAACTTAAAATGGTTTAAGTTGGCAAGTGTTGAGAATTAGAACATTTTGTGAAGGAAATCCAGTGCATGTTTTGCGTAACAAACCAGAGAAATTATTTAAGTTTTCACTTTGTTTCCTTGGATACACGCTTAATGCAATTGCTGTAAATGCTCCGAATTTGTTGTCAGTCGATTTGCTGGTAATTTAGCTTCTATCTTGTTCTTATGCAGCATACCCCTAAGAATTTCAGCAAGAAGAAAACGGTAAGAGACATTTTGTGTGGTTCAGTAAGAATAAAAACTGAGGATTTAAATGTAGATGGTAGTTCCAGATCAAAAGATATAACAGAGAAGCCTAAAGGAAAAAGACCAAAAGAAGAGGATGAATGCACTGAGGAATATCCGGATGCCCACCTAAGGAATTTTGGGTTGGATAAAAACAACAAAAGAAAAAGGCCAAAACATGGATGTACAGGGGGTTCCAGCTCCTATTCTGAACCTGTATGGTTAGAACAAAAATTTGATGTTAGAATCTCTGCGGTTGATATGTCCAAAGCTTTCAGATCGGACTCATGCAGTAATCTCAACCGGATGGTAACTAAACCCCCATGTTTTTTCTATGGGCATGTTGTGGACATTTCTTTGGATGTTTGGAGAAAAATATCGCAGTTCTTGTATGCAACCACTCCTGAATTCGTGGATACTGAGTTGTTTTCGGCATTAGGTAGGACCGAAGGCTACCTACACAATCTTCCTACTGAGAATAGGTTTCATGTACTTCCAAAGCCACCCATGACCATTAAAGATGCAATACCAGGTACGGAAAAGTGGTGGCCATCTTGGGATGCAAGGAAGAAGTTTAGACAGATTGGTTTTCAAACAGATGGAGTATCTAATCTCTGTGAAAGGCTCAGAAAGGATATAAAAGATTCTCAGGGTTTACTTTCAGATGAACAGAAGAGAGGCATCCTTCACCATTGCGAGGCGTTAAATCTTGTTTGGGTTGGTCCAAATAAATTAGGTCCCATGCAGTCTGAATATTTGGAGCTAATGCTAGGCTACCCGGTTAATCATACTCAAACTGGTGATTGTAGTTTGGTAGAAAGGTTGCATTCTCTCAAATACTGTTTCCAGACAGATACTTTGGGATATCATCTATCAGGATTGAAGTCTATGTTTCCAGAAGGAATGACAATGTTATCAATTTTCAGTGGCATTGGAGGGGCAGAGGTTGCATTAAACAGACTTGGCATCCATTTGAAGAGTGTGGTGTCCGTTGAAACATCGGAGACCAACCGGAAGATATTAAGAAGGTGGTGGCAGTGCAGCGGCCAAACTGGAGAATTGGAACAGCTAGAAGATATAGAGAAGCTAACAAGCAGTAAGATTGAGAGACTAGTTGAGAAATTTGGCGGCTTTGACTTTGTCATGTGTCAGAACTCGTGTCGTCGCCTTTTGAAGGGTCCAAATGTTGAGATATCTTCCGCTTTTGACTTCTCTTTGTTCTGTGAGTTTGTTCGTGTCTTGCGACATGTAAGGAATGCAATGCAAAGAAAGAAAGTGACGATTTGAAGTATCTTTATCCTCATTATACACATTTTATATTTACGCAGACATCACATCTTAGTAGGGAAACTTTGTTTTGTCGCTAATTCCATCTCTTCTCTTCTTCTGTGTGTTGTCGTCTCCATTCGCCATCTTGTTGCTACCCTTCAGCCCTTATGTTTATACCCATCTACCATTATGTTTTACAATTTTATAAGGATAGGAAAGGAATTCGACAGTAATCATAAAATCTATTATTTTATATTAATAAAATCCACTAAACTACAATCTCTGGGCCAAAATATACATATATATACTACTGAGCTGAATCACATCACACAATAAGGGGATAAAACCCAAATAGGGATGGAGCCTAATGACAATGAAAACCCAGATTTGAATACGACAATTATAACAAGAAAGCCTTGTTCAGGTTGAGCAGGTACAAGGGGAGGGGAGCTCTCTTGCCTCTGCATTCTGAGGCTCACCCTCCTTCAAGCAATCTATGGGAGGTATAGTGGCTGTCTCCAGAGTCCCATAAGCATTCCAACAATAAGGGTCATCCACCAGCTCTCCTTCATGTGGGAGGAGTTCAACTTCTGACAGGAGTATATTTGTGCAGGCTACAGTGTCACTGCAAGCAAAGTGGATCGGTGGGCTTCTTACATCGTAAGTGCCTTTGATGTTCCTGTAAGATACTTCATTCACGTGAACAGCTGAGGTCTGGTTCAGACAAGCTTTTGACATGCAGTAGTATTGGTCTATAATCATGCAGTTCCTCACATTCTCCATCTGGATGTTCTGAAAGGAAATGGCAGATACACACCCCTTCCCTCCTTGCCACGTCTTGATTCTCAGCCCATTATCTGATTCTCTTATCACGCTATTTCGGACTGTTATGTTTGAAACACATGCCTGAGCATTGTGCATTCCCAAACTCCCAATGCTGCAGGAAACATAATTTTTTTAAATAAAAAATGAACTTGGAAATCCTACCACATATTATATTTCTGATGCAGGTGAGCATATATGGTTCATAGAAATCAAAGCATAAGGTTTTCTGTTTTTGTCATCAGCTCTTAGTTTTATTGTCTAATTGTCTCTTCCTCGTGTATAATCGGAAAGCAACAAACGTACATACTACAAAAGAGAAATAAAAAGGCAGGGCAGGATATGAAACCTTGTCAAACAATTATTAATCTAATCTATATGCATACTTTTAGAAGAAAGTGATGTAAAGAAGCAGAAGTGAATGACAGAACGGCCATGAAGTTGCTAGCTGTTGGACAAGTCCTAGTGGCTTGTGGGTTGTTGCTCAAAATTGTTCACTCACTGTCACAGTCACACCACGAGATACCTCCTAAAGTTGAATGAAAGGAACAATGCAGCCGAATGTTGCTTTGGAAATCAACACAAGAAAGGTTGAGGGATAAGTACCTAATCCCGTGACTTGGACCGCAGGTAACATCCTGTATGTCAACATTTGAGCAACCGGGTCCAATTGATATGCAATCATCACCTGTTCAAAAGCATTGAAGAATGATAAGAACATGCACGACATCAAAATCAATTAGATATACTTTATATCACAACTGCAAAGTTAGGGATTGTGTCTCATACTCTCATTTAGATATTTCTCTACTATTTGTTTTAGTTTAAGATTGAGGGTAAGTAGAAATCGGATTACACTAACCGTTTGTAATCATAGAGTTGTATATTCCAACTGAGTTGGTGTTCTCTAGATGGATTCCGTCGGTATTGGGGCTAAGTTTAGGGGAAGAGATTGACATCTTTGCAATGAAAACCCCTTCACAGCCGTCAAATTTCATGTGGAATTGTGGGCTGTTTTGGATTCTTAAGCCACTCACTACTAAATTGGAGCTCATGAAGAATCGAATTAACTGAAATCAACGACAAATATGAGCTGTTCAGATGGGAAAAATGGTATTACTATTCAAATTTGATTGAACAATTTATACTTACTGCAGGGCTACCACAAGGTCCTTTTGAAGTCGATCCATTAGGACCCTGAAATCACATTATGAGTGAATATATTAGTGACAGTTCATTTTCTCAGCAGAAAAAATAGCAGAGAAAAGGAAAGTTCTCCAATTTGTAATCATAAAAGGTAAAACAGAGTTGATTAGTTTAGCGTACCCTGTGTGGTTTGCAAGGAAGATCCCACCATTGCTCTCCATTCCCTTCAATGGTACCACCGCCAGTGAGAGTCATATCATTAAGTCGGTAAAACACAAGCCACTGATTTGTGCTATCTGCTTTTGGCCATGAATCTGGTCCATCAGGAGGCATAAGGCAACCATCCACCTTTACCAACATCACAATTCTGGATGAGCCAAATAATCCATGAAAATGTCAATAAACTTGAAACAGATCAAAAATAGAAGATGTTTACCTGAAAGACAAGTCCTGGTTTACATGGCCCTGAGAAAATTGTTGAGGTGATCATGTAAGTGTACCCTGAAGGAGCCAGAAGAATAGCAGATTCCACCGCACATGCGGCTTTCCAGGCCTCCCGAAATGCGGCAGTGTCATCGGTGGAACCATCCCCGACAGCACCATAGGACGTCACGTCGAATGTACGGGCAGAACTGGAGTTACCAGGATCGTTGGGGTAAGGGTCCGAAGGAATTGTCGGAGGATCATACGGTGTTGAAGGATCAGGATTAGCAGGCGTTGAAGGGACTGTAGGATCTACAGGAACAGGGGAGTTTGCAGGTGGTGGTGAAACAGGGGGGTCTTTGGTTTTGTTTTTGCGCTTGTGAAAGTGGTGCCTTCCTTCTACATTGCTTGAATTCTGAAGGAAAAGGGTCGCTGCTATTAAGACTAGTAAAGACCAGCGAACGATCTCCATGAACAGAGATGGACCTGAACTTGAAGGATAGTTGTCTGGAGTATCTTCAAGCAGACCAAGAAGAGCGAAAAGATCAAAAGCTTGTCAATGTGATAGCAAGAGCCACAAGCTACAAGCTGTTCTTCTCTGGAGGATTTAGCAGTAACAATACTTAGCCTCCTCCACTGACGTTGTTGTCGAATTTAATGGAGGAGAGACAACAGATGAGAAATAAAAAGTATTCAGTACCAGCAGTGGAAATCTTTAAGTGAGGTGCAAAGTTTAAGGACCACTGTGGAGCAGAAAAGGCTTTTCATTTATACTCCCCCATGAGTTCCTTTGAAAAGCTGTTGTCATGCATAGGTTCGACACGTGTAAAATCCCAGTTGATTGAAGGTTACACTTACAACTTAAGTGTCGTCCTCTGGCTTCTTGCACTCTATCGTTTCAATTCTTTCAAGTATTGTTTCTAATTGCCTAATAAGGTTAAGCTTATGGGATGAGGAAACAGCTTTACATCTTCAACAGTATCGGCTTGTGAATCATCCCATAGCATGATTTAGGATGGCATGTAAACAGCAGACATGTTGAGGAGCATTAAAGAGCAAAATGTCATTTCCAGGCCGCCCTTATTGAAACTTTGAACAAAGATGTATTTTCAGTTGTACTCTCACAGAATTGCATGAAATAGGTCAGGAGGAATTCACAACGATTTCCTTTGCTTCTACTCGAGTTACGTTGTAGTCAATATTGTAAACTTTAGCTGGTTATGGTCTGTAAGGAATGACAAAAATCACCATCTGAAGAAAGCCATCACTCTCTGTTGAAGCCAATTAATTACATGAGATCCGTAGGACGTTCATCAGTTCGCGTAAGAAATGGAAACATGTCTATCTACGGCTTGTCTGTACTACCCCAACTTGGAAAGGGTATCTCGTATTGTCCATCCGAAACGTTTTGGTAGTATTCAGGTGGTTCTTGCTACTGATTTGTTTGTTCATAGCAGAATATATGCTTGCGGTCTGAAGCTCCTGGGAACTTGGGCTAGGTAAGACGTGTTAAAACAGTTATGGGGTCAGATATATTAACATTGGAATTGCGCTTTTAAGAAGATGGAAAAAAGATAACCCATAAGTGAAGGGAACTAACCAATTTCTATCTCAGGTCGATAGTGTTTTATTATTCCTAACACTCATCTGAGAGGGATGTGCTCTGGTTGGCAGGGGAACCCCAATTTATTGCAAGTATACGTAGATGTCATAGATCTTATCTAGTCATACATGAACAGATGAGAAATTAAAAAGGATAGAAGCTTGGGTGTGTTATTGCGCATACGGTATGGCATGTGCATTACATGCAGTTACAATGTGGTGATGAATGTGTCTTGATGTAAAAGCAAATATTACAACTCTCGTGACTCTCCATTGTTGTTTAGCTCAGCTCTTTGTGGCCATAGAAATAGGGAAGTTTGTGTAGTAGGTCCCCCGACAACAGAATTAATCCAATCACGGGTGACTCCAAGGCCTCCTCCATTAGATATGGTCCACGAATTAGTTAACCAGAAAAGCATGCAGGAGGAAAGTAACCTATCCTCCAATGGAAGGATGATTAAATTTCACATCTCATGTCCATGCATCCCCATAATTCATGAACCATTGTAATAGAGGTATAAACCCTAACAAGATATGTATGGAAACCAGATTCTTTGTCAAGTTTTACTCTGTCTTATTCTGTCTCATGGAATCTCAGTCATTTATTTTACGGGCCTCATGCAAGCCCCACATAAATAAATGGCTGAGATTTATTGGACAGAATAAGATACCATAATATTGAACAGGAGATCTGGACTCATATATATGACCTCAGCCTCAACTGGTACGTTTCAGTTAGTTGTTGCGTTTACACAATCATACGAGCCACGCAAAAGTATAGTAGTCCAAGTAAATGCAGAAATGTGACCAAGGCAGCAGCACCACGCCATGTAAAACCAAACGAAGTTGATGAGATTGGGTGGAATTAGTTATGGTTTAGGTATATAATAAGTTTGGCGGCTTGTGTTGTGGGAGAATGAGAATGCGAAGGGCCGGCTTCTGTTGGTAGACTTTGGAATTGTTGAATGCAAATGTGTTTTTTGTCCTAGTATGTCACGTGTGTGGTCTCACGGGTTGATGGTTTTGGAGGTTGCATGCACTTTTTGTACCATGGAGCGTTCTGTTGGTGGTTCTCGACTGTGACACCTGGGATTTGGCTACTGCACGCGCCATACGCACTAAAATTATTGGTTAGGTCCGCCCTTTAATTTCTCTAAGATGGGTCCAACCAGAAAAAGCCATTGACGCAGCATATCTCTCATCTTTCATAGTTCTCCGACGGAACCCAACCCAACACACAAAGGTAGGTTCACATGTCAGCTGATGTGAGGTGTTTGATGAAATCTAAGTAGACTCGCTGCGCTGGTACGTTTGCATGCTGAAAATTCACGGGTTGATTTTGATGAGTGTCACGGGTGCCCATTAAAACCAGTAACGGATTTAGATTCTTAAATTTATTTGTTAGGACTTATGAGGGGACATGATCCTCTATCTATTTCTTTTTTTTTTTTGTATTAACCCTTTCTCATTTGATCTCAACCATCCATTTATGTTAACCCACAAAAATAAATGGTTGAGATCAAATGTGACAGAGTTGGTACACAAAAAATGGGACAGAAGATCTGAGGGCACTTAAGAGGCAATGGTATGGAACAATCTTAAATTCTTTGGCCAGTTGTCTCATCCTATAAGGTGTCTACAAATTAGCAAAGGGATTAGTTATTGGATCCGCCAGTAGATATCCTGGTCTAAGACAAAAAAAAAGAGACAATGGTACAAAAACTATAAAAAAAATTATCATTCAAGTATTAATATATTATATTACTCATTTAATGAGATATATAGCTGTAGGTGTTTTAGATATAATTAATTTCTCAAATTATTATCTAATTAACACATTTAATGAGATATATAGCCCTTGTTTTCACTATCTCAGTTCATGTACAATAATTAGCAAAAAACATAAAAGAGATATTTAAAATTTGTAAGATATCAATTTAAAACTTGTCTCAACTCCATTTCTACTACATAATGGATGTAATTACCCGAGTGAGAAGATATTTTGTATATGCTTGAAATACTTCTTTTAACTAGAATTTAAAATCATTCAAACATTTATTTCCAGAACTAAATACTTAATTTGAAAGCACTCTTATATTTCTATAATTGAATTTTTGTCTAAAATTCTTTTTAGAACTAGTGCTTAATACCCAATTAAGCATATGTTACATTAAATACTTTATGGATATGACAAATTAAACATCATTATTAATAATAAGTACTATGAAAATCCACATGAAAGAAATAAAATAAAAATAATTTCAAGCACTATATAATCCTTATAGCTTAACATATATACAAAAAATATATATAATAATTGACTTGATCATAAGATCTGTAATCATTTTTCTTGTAGGATTATATTCCATGTTTACTTCTCTTTAAGTTGTTATATCTTTGACAAAATTGTACCAGATATCTATATGCTTGATTTCCCTTTAGCAACATTCCTAGATAGTGACATTTAATCAATGACGGAGCCAGAAATTTAAGATAGGAGAGCCCAAATAAAATATAGATTTCACAAAAAATTTTATATCAAAATTAAATAAAAAATAAAGTTTTATTAAGAATATAAAATAATTAAAATTACAATGATCCTCGTCTACTTTTCATAGATTGAAATTTTTTCATAATAAGATCATTGTCAATATTTGCAAATACATCTCTTTCAATGTAACACACTAAACAATCATTCAATAGGTCATCTCCCA
>JANZLH020000393.1:346993-377300 GCA_026770325.2 Erythroxylum fimbriatum
CCGCGGTATAACCCGCAAACACACGCCGCAGTATAACCTGCAAACACCTACGGGTGGGGTGTGGGGTCCAACACTAAACCACTTGACGTGTAGACTCAACTTCTCGTGATTTTAATATATTCATCAAGACATATTAGTATCTCCCAAACATACTTTCACATAATATATAACATGAACCTATATACTCCTCATATTAGCAATCAATGTATCCTCAAATTTAGAAATTCACTTATGTAATCCTTTTCATCAAACAAGATGCGTACCTTTTTCAATAACATATTCTACCTCTCTGCTTGAGTCTCTGTTAGGGAGTGTACTCACTTTCGAATCATTACATACTCTTTCCTGATCAGTTCTTTCATTTATCATCCTTAATATAAACTATTTGATCTACTTAACCTAACTTAATAAAATTCTTCTTTGAAAGCGGGTTTCCTGCTACCATCATCTATACTATTCATGCAATCTTGATCAATCACCTATTCTCATCATCACATTAACAGCTATTCTTAATACCTCGGGAAGACCAATTTCTATCGTCCTCACAAGGTCTTAATGTTCCAATTACCACCACTCAATGGAGTAATGAACATACTTATTGTTGCCTATGCTTGAATGGCATCACCCAATTCATCCATTTTGTCCACTTACTAATTCATATTTTACCTACGTGCTTAATATACTCACTTGTGTATGATGATAGATCATCATATAGATATTCACAATAACAATCAATTTAACCTTCTTGGACTTGTACAAATATCACTATCATTCATCCCATCTTCCTATTATCCTTCACATTACATCTTACATATGTATATTCGCCATTGATTTAAACTTACAAATGTATAATCATCACACAATTCACATATCAAACATGTAGCAATTTCGCAATGTATTCAAGGCAAAATTGATGCAACAATTATGATGCAATTTAAAACATTAAATTTTCTTGATTTAAAGAAAGCAAAAATGGCTTATTCAATCTATTATAAACATGTATCCACCTTAGGTATCGATTTCATCTTCTTAAGATCATAAGAATTTCTGATTTTAAAACATTCTGCTTGTTCACTTTAAGCTCAACCTTTCCACTTATATCCTTGTCTTCCTCAAACAAGCCATGATCATACATTTACATCTAAATCAGATTCAGGGATATACCACCATAATTCCATACAATGCATCCCCCACTGTAAATACATTGAATCATTATCTGTCATATTTACCCACATACTGTTTCTCATTTCCATTTATCCACAACTTTCATTTTGCTCATATCATGAAAAAGTATCATTCTACTCACTAATGCCATCAATTCCATCTCTTAACAATTAGTCATGCGTGTGACTTATACACATGCGTCTCAAACTAAAGATCAGTTGCTACTATCTCCTATAACATTTTCACAATGCATGTACATTGACAAAAATTTCAAAAACGCCCATGTAAGATCTCAATGCTGGCGCTCTGATACCACAACTGTTGGATCCCATTTTCGAAACCCAACTCTCTTGCTTACTCAGTCCAAATGATGGACCCCGCTTGACTCCAGAGTCCAACGCTTACTCTGATAATCATGAAACGCGAGCGTGCATATTACCTTGAAGGGTTTTTTTGGATAACAAGAGTTCAACTTCAAAAATCATCTTATTTGGATAACTAGAGTTCAAGTTATAACTAAAACACGGAAGCATGCTCAATGAACATTTTTCACTGCATTTTCTAGCTTTTTAACTTCCAATATTTCACATGCAATAATTCTAACTTCCAAGAAAATTTTGGGGTCCAACATACAGCCTCCTTTTTTTTTGCTCGACCGTCACAGACCTCGCAATCTTCGTCTTATTTACAGAATTCCTAATTTTTTCTTCTCCGTATCTTGACTCTCAAAGTTTCTACCTTTACGCACTCACAACGCTCTTTCTCTCTCCGTCGGCTTCCTCTCCTTCTCCACGGTTGGTCCTCATCACCTAAGAATAGGCGATTTTGGTGAATATGATTTTCTAGGGTTTCGTTTATCGCTTTATCGTTGCTAGATTTCTCTTTGGTACGCCTCCAATCTCTTGCTATTTCCTCATGTTTGTTTGATTATTTTTTCTGCAGATTCTTTATTTTTATTCTGTGTTCTCAGGATCTGTTGCTGATACTCTCAGGTCATGTTGTGCTTCTCTATCTTTTTGTTTTATGAGTTTTATTACCCTTATGGGTTGATATCCATTGGGGTTTTGGAACTTTGTAGCTTTGTTTCTCGCGTTATTCTTGATTGAAGGTTGTAATCTGTGTATATACATACGTATGATTTTTTTTATAATGGGGTTTCCCATTTTTGTTCTTTTAACAGGTTGGCCATAGCAAGTAATGGGGTCAATGGGAGTTTTAGTAGACTGAAAATTTTCTACCAAGTTTGACTTCAATTTAGGGCAGAAGTTAGAAGAGTTGTTCTTCCTTCATCTTTTTTTATAGCATTTTTATAACTGTGTTGTTCTGAAAATGGGGAGAAAATTGTTATGGTGATTGTTATAGTTTACATCATATAGACTTAAGAAGTGTCGTTATTATTTGTAGGTTTTGCATTTGCTACGGAGATATTTAGGTGAATATGTTGATGGGCTCTCTCTAGATGCCTTAAGAATCAGTGTGTGGAAAGGTTTGTCTCCTAATCCTTAAACTCCGTGTGTTGTATTAGTTTCTTATCTTTT
This sequence comes from Erythroxylum fimbriatum, assembly GCA_026770325.2. Classification (NCBI taxonomy): domain Eukaryota; kingdom Viridiplantae; phylum Streptophyta; class Magnoliopsida; order Malpighiales; family Erythroxylaceae; genus Erythroxylum; species Erythroxylum fimbriatum. The sequence continues at coordinate 349,696 of JANZLH020000393.1, forward strand.
TGTGAATCTCAGATATCCAACTATATGCCTTTATGATGGCATTCTTGTCATCCCTTTGGTACTTTTAACTTTTCCTAAAGAATTCATTCTCTTTCCCAGGTGATGTTATACTAAAGGATTTGAAATTGAAGGCAGAAGCATTAAATGCATTAAAACTTCCAGTCACTGTTAAAGCCTTTAAAGGTAGCTAAATTATCAGCCACTGGGACTTTTAGTTACCAAAGATAGACTGAAAATTTTCTACCAAGTTTGACTTCAATTTAGGGCAGAAGTCAGAAGAGTTGTTCTTCCTTCATCTTTTGTTTTTTTTATAGCATTTTTATAACTGTGTTGATTTCCATACCTTACCTTTTCAAATATATGAATTTGCTATATGCTTCTTTAATTATTCACATGGCACCCTCGTTTCCATTCGTATTGTTCTTTTTTCTTTGAATGACTACGAGTTAGAGGGATTGCTATTGAAGGTAAATTGTATGTTCAAATCTTATAAGGGGCTAATATGTTATATGAGTTTTAAGTCGGTATATTTGTGACTGACTTCATGACTGGTGCTTTTCGTGTGACTAGTCAGGTTTGGCAGTGAGTTTAGCTAATGAATGAGTTTGGAATGGTTGATAATCAGTGTAATGACCATATAAATTGACTGTAATTTTCCTAAGCTGGAAATTGCATAAGAATCATGATCTCTTCTTTATTCTTTTTGTTTCTCACTGCTCTATAGTGTGCTTTTCAATCTTTTGCCTTCATATGTATTTCTTTAGTTGAATTGTTTTTCTCCATTTTCTTTTATGATGACAGGTTCCATGGAAGAGTTTAGCCAAAGAACCAGTTATTATTCTCATTGATCGCATTTTCATTCTTGCTCAACCTGCTACAGATGGTCACACTATAAAAGTAAGAAGATGATATTTGCTGTTTTACAACTATAAATCCCCTCTGTTCCTCTGGTTTTGAATTTCATAGTGATCTTTGACTTATTACATTTCTTATGATAGGAGGAGGACAAAAGAAAACTTTTTGAAGCCAAACTTCACCAAATTGAGGTTATAACTTTATGTTTCCTTGCTTGTGTGTATGTGTGTTTTGTGGCATTCTCGTAACGACCATTACTTTTGTTGCTGTATTAATGTCATAATGATTTATCACCTGCAAAATGATTAAGTTTTTTGTACTCCCATTTTTCTGCATAATGTCATAATTAATTTTTTTAACAGTTTCTGCATATTGTCATAATTTAATTTTCTTTAATCAGTCTGGCATGGCATATAAAATAGCATGATTCATTATGTCATTCCAATTGATACTTTTCATCCTTTTCTCTATTTGGGGAAGCAGAATTGGCAACATTTGAAGCTACATCTAGGTCTAAGTTGGGAAGTGTATGGCCTGTGGAATTTTAGTTCTCTTTTAGTTCATCTGTCATAATTGCTCTTCCATAATCTTGCTATGTCTAGTTAGATAATGTTGTTTTCAGTTTTTAGATGTTCTTTGCATTGATGGGCTTGCCTTTGGCTTTAATCTTGTTCTATGAAATGTCCACATAGAGTTCCTCTTGTTGGTTGCTTATGGTACTCAACTTGTCAATATCTGAGACAATTATTTGTGTGAAAGGCTCCTTAGTATAGGGATGATATCTGATTAGCTGCTAGAATTTAATATTTGAGATGGATATTGATGAATATGTAATTTGTAGAAATAAAAATTGCTGGATAGATAGTGCACTATGATTTTGTTTTCAGTTGCTTAGTTGCAAAGGGTGTCATATTGGAATGATTTTGTCTGTCAAAGACCAAAGTATGAAGAGTGAATTTAATGATAGATTCCTTGTGATTTGTCTAGCTTGTTTAGATGAAGAATTATGGAAAATGAAGTGAGCTAATATTTGCAACCTGTGGCAACTGATTAAATACTACAGTACCCACATACTCTCATAGATGACTTGGCTCCAAAATATTTCTGCAGCTTGCAATTTTTGCTGAGCTTGTTTAGTTCAATTAAGGTAGTGTTGATAAGGTTCACTTTCGAACATGATAAATTTGGCCATATCCCCTCCCAAAAGGCAACTTATGGAGGGGTGCTATCTTCTGAAAGAAAGTGCTGTCATAAGTGTGCTTACTACTATACTGCTTACCCACTTTATTATATGTATGCCTTTGAAGTCTTGTTGATCTTGCATCACATTGAGCAAATACTATGTATGATTAGATTTACTAGGAAATACAAATGAAAATGAAGAAAGCTTCAGATTATGTGATTGTACACAATGTAAAGTTTATGATTCCTATGGTAAAGGTAGGATTGTCCTGCGGATTTGCTAGGGCATGCTATCATTCATAGGTGTGGTACATTACTGAGCAATTATAGACATGGCTTTTTCCAAAAAAGGGATGTATGTGGTCACATAAAAATAGAGATTATTTCAAAGATCTAGAGTTTATACTTTAAATAATTGAAGTTTTTCTAATCAAGTAGAAGAACATGTTCATTCAGTTTATTATCTATTTATAAGAATTCTCGCGTTAACTTTATGTCCAATCAATTGATGTCTGGTCTTTTTGCAGCCTTCTCCTGGAAATTCATGGTTAGGTTCTTTGATTGCGACTATAATTGGAAATCTTAAAATATCAATTACCAATGTCCATGTCAGATATGAGGATTCAGTCAGGTTTGTGATCTTCTATGATTGTCCTCCTCTTGTTGATTGTTTCAGTATGTTTTCTTCCCTCCTCTTATCGTTTTCTGAATGTTTTACTCATCATTTCTTACCATCTCTCTTGTTTTTGTTTATCCTAGTTTCCCATCTTCCTGTGGAATTAATAATCTATTTTTCAGTAATCCTGGGCATCCATTTTCCTGTGGTGTTACCTTGGCTAAACTAGCAGCCGTAACGACAGATGAGCATGGAAATGAAACATTTGATACCAGTGGAGCATTGGACAAATTGCGGAAGGTTCATCTTGTCTTCTTAGCATTCTCATTTATAAATGGTTTTTAGTTTGAATACCATTCTTATAATCACAAGCAATAACAATATGATGTCAGTGATTTCATGTGTTTATAAGCATTTAGGGGCCCAGCAATGTTTTGACTTATTTTGGCTTCTTTCTCATGTAGCAAATATGCAACATGCTTTGAGTAGCACAATATTTGAGAAAAGAGAATTAAGAAGAATGGATGTTGTAATCTCAGTACGAAGAGTGATAGGACCAATGAACCTAATTGATATGTTGCACACAAAAATGAGGTCTTTAATGAGATTTGGATGGTATGACTAGCTGGAAAACTGGCCCTTAACTGAATTGTGGGTTTTGACTGTTAGTTTATGCAAGATGTAGTTTCTTCGGAATGAACAAAATCAAATTTACCAAAACCCAGTTAGCTTCAGATTAAAGTGCATGTTTTTGACACCCTGTAGTGTTTCAGTACAGTAGTGTTATCATAGTATTGAGTTAGAAATTACCATGCAGTGACAGTTGACTATTGTGCTATGGCTTTACTAGCTATAATTGTCTTTATGTACTTTAACGTGGTTATTTGGTTTTCATAGTATTGAGTTAGAAATCGCTATGCTATGGCTATACTAGTTATAATTGTTTTTATGTACTTCAATGTGGTTATTTGGTTGCTCCTTACATAAGCTATTTAGTTCATCAACATAAGCGTTTTGGACAGTTGTTGATCTAAATCCTGCTATGTAGTTGGACATTTGCTGAATGTTTTTTCTTTTAACAGTCATTACAACTTGAAAGGCTTGCTGTCTATCATAATTCTGATAGTCTTCCGTGGGAAATAGACAAGATATGGGAAGATCTCACTCCCAAGGAATGGGTTGAGGTTTGTAGTTTTATTTGGATTCTCATTCATCCTTATTTTTATGTGTTAGTTAGCTTTTTGGATTGTATCATCTTGTTCATGTGCTCTTTTTTATAATTAGATATTTGAAGATGGCATAAATGAAACTTCTGCTGATAATGGAATGACTTCTAAATGGGCTATGAATCGTAACTATTTTGTGTCACCAATCAATGGAGTCCTCAAATATCATCGGCTTGGGAAGCAAGAAAGAAGTGATTCAGAGATTCCTTTTGAGAAAGCATCACTTGTTCTAACTGATGTCTCATTAACGATCACTGAGGTATTGACTTCCTCTCATATTGTTGTGCTTTATGTCACTATTCACTTATCCTTTTTTGACTCTCTTGGTTATATAGTGAAAGACAAATAAACTATGCTATTTCTGTTTTTGTTTTCGGCCAGGAAGTGAAATACATAAATAAGTGTCTCTTGTTCATTATTTCTCTTTTGCTTTCCTTGGCTTATATGAGACAAAAATCTTGAATACTTCAAGAACTTCATTTCCCTTATTGTCAAGCAAATAATGCTTTGATTCATATGCCATCTCTGTTGTAGGTGCAATATCATGATTGGATAAAATTTTTTGAGGTTGTTTCAAGATACAAGACATATATTGAGATATCCCATTTGAGACCTGAAGTGCCTGTTTTAGAGAAGCCTCATCTTTGGTGGAGATATGCTGCTCAAGCTGTTTTGCAGCAGAAGAAAATATGGTATAGGCTCATGGTCTACAAATTTTGAGATTATTGAAAGGTTAATTGCTCTGAAATTAAAACTGCTCTTATATTTTCGTTTTTGACCTCAGCTATCGACTTTCTTGGGACCAAATCCGGCATCTCTGCCAGCTTCGTCGTCGTTATGTTCAGCTATATGCTAGTTTACTGCAGCAATCATCCACTAATAGTACCTTAGAACTTCGAGAAATGGAAAAAGATCTTGATTCTAAAGTAATTCTTTTGTGGAGGTATGCTAACTTGGTTACTTTTTCTCTATATGAGTCACGTAATGCTTGTTAATCGGCCAAATTTTTTGTTTGTTTAAATTAATAGAGACGCAGCTGCATATCACTTAAGTTTAATGTGTGACTCAAGATCAACCATAAGAGCATTATTATTGCATGTGGTGCAGAGGGAAAAGTGTTCTGGGTTAAAATTTAGGTGCTAAAGAAAAAATGCTTCCTTTTACATTTAATCATCTTCTGAAGCAAACCTAGAATAAGTGATTATTGTTCGTCTGTTTCATTCTCCATCATGAACTTTAGGTTTCTGTTAGGATCCAAAATCCTAACAAGTTCTAATCACCACACTCAACAGCAACAAAAGAACTTTAGCAGAATACCAATAAGGAAAACAGGAAAAGAAGAAAGAATGAAGAGAATATCAATGTATTCAGTGTATTGATATGCCAGACTTCGAGGGCTAGCTAACCTCCTCAATACAAAATCATTATAACCAATTCGTAGATATGATTCTCATCTGTCCCACACTACACCTTTTATTCCCCCTTCTCTAACTAACTAACCAACTCAGCCTCATATCTCTCCCACACCCCTACACACTCTCCAAATTACTGATCTGCCCACCCCTTCTCTTCCTACTATACTGCTGATTATAACGAGTCTCAACAGTTTCCAATTTAAAATATTCAAAAAGTGCCATTTGAATTGGTGGAAAATGCTTGATCTTAAGGTCCTACCACTCATTCTAGGTGAACCAAACTCTTTCATTGACTACCTTTCCTGCTTTACAAGTTGAGTTAGAGATAATATTTCTATGCTTCTATGGAACTAGTCATAACTACATTGAAAAGCTTCTATGGTCCTGCATGGGTTTCCTTTCAGGTTTGAACTAAGTTCAATTCAATGAGTTAACATTGAGTAGGAAGTTTGATTGACATATTGAAGAGTTATGATTAAATCTTATCATATTTCATATTTCCACATGCCTTTTCTTTTAATGGATGTATATTTTTAGGTTACTGGCTCATGCAAAAGTTGAATCTGTGAAAACAAAGGAAGCTGCTGAACAGAGGAGGCTTAAAAAGAAAAGTTGGTTTTCCTTTAGAAGGTTGGTAGCAATTTAGAACTTTCTTTTAGGTTTTTGGAATATTATTCCCTAGCCTTTAGGTTGGTGCTTTTCCACATTAGATTTTATGTTACCTTCTGTTGGTGATACCGTGTTTGGTTTGTAATTTCAGCTTGTAATCTCCTCTAATTTTCTGATATCCTTCCATTTAGGCATACTGAATCTGGAGATAGCTCTGATGGAGATGTATCTGAGGCATCACATCTATCTGAAGAAAAATTAACAAAAGAGGAATGGCAGGCAATAAATAATTTACTCAGTTACCAGCCGGATGAAGAGTTAATGTCTCACTATGGAAAGGACATGCATAATACGATTCAATTTTTGGTGACTGTATCTGTTGGGCAGACTGCTGTTAGGATCATTGATGTGCATCAGACTGAGATTGTTTGTGGTAGATTTGAGGAGCTCTGCGTGTCAACAAAGTTCAAGAGTCGCAGTGCCCAGTATGATGTGTTACTGAAATATTATGGCTTATCTGCCCCTGAAGGTTCACTTGCTCAGGTTTGTTTGCTGTTACTCTCTGATTGACATGACAAGTCTTAGAGTTGTTGATTCAAGGAGTGTTGAAATCTTGAGAGGAAAAAAAAATTGTAAACTCATTACTCTATCGTCCTTCATTTTGTTATCTTACGAAATTGTTCTTGATTTATATTTGTCATTTTTGGTGCTTTAGAGACTCATTATTTTTGCTACTGATTCATTTGGGGTAGAGTTTGTTAAAATTGCCTACTTATAATTTAGTGACCTTATATGCTTTTACTATTTGTTTTTCAGAGCGTATCTAGTAAAAAGAAGGTTAATGCATTATCAGCCAGTTTTGTGCACTCACCAGCGGGGGAGAATGTTGCCTGGAAGTTGTCAGCTACAATCTCTCCATGCCATATTACGGTAATTACTAAATTTTTGTTGAGAGATGGGAATGAGGCTGTTCCACTCTTTATCAAGTTACACATGACTTTTCTTTTGTTATACTAAACGTGTGATACTTTATGGGAACAATTATGAAATTAAGTTTGCTGATAGTAGAATCTACAATCCGGTCTTATTATGGTTAATTTCTTGTCATTTGAAGGTTCCTCATTCTTTTGTGTGTGTTTGCAGGTTCTAACGAAAAGTTTTGATCGCTTTTTTGAGTTTGTAAAGAGAAGCAATGCATTCAGCCCCACTGTTGCATTGGAAACTGCTAATGCTTTACAGGTATTGGGCTATAGAGTTGGTAAAGTTTTATGCAAGTGGAGGTCCTTAATTTGTTTGCATTAATGTGCATGCTTGCTTTTTTCTTTCAATCCCTCTTTTAAGTTTCTCCAATATATTCAAACTTAGCCTCAGATATTGAGCAAAATCTTATAGTGTTAAAGGTCCAATTGAGGTCAACTTGGTTTTTAAAAGAGCTAAATAAGCATAAAAATGCTTAGTATAAAAAAATTAATAATATTATGAATAAGTTGAATTATTGAATTTTAATGCAATTATTTTGCATAATGTTACGATATGTTAATTTTATTGATGGTTTTAGAAATTGTTGGAACTTTTGATGCTTTTATTTTAAAAAATGGAATGGAATTTATTATTCAATGTTTGATGCTCTTATTATTCCCTATGTTATAGTTTTTGTGTTCAAATTGATTGTTATTTTAAAAGTGGAAGTTTGGTGTATTAGGTTAACCCTAGTCACCCTATATGTTATATACATATAAATATAAATATATAAAAGGAGAAATTACATAAATAATTATCTAGTACTAACACTTCCCCTTAAGTTGGAGCATAAATATTGTCAAGGCTTAACTTTTTACAAAGATATAATCCTCTCGACCTCGTAACGAGTTAGTGAAAAAGATCTGCTAATTAATTTGTAAAAACTACAATCTTTGAAATAAACTCACTATATATAACCTTCTCTCTGGTGAAATGACAATGTACCTCAATGTGTTTTATTCTTTCATGATAAATTGAAATAGCGGCTATATGTGGTGCTGCTTGATTGTCACATACCATGGTTTGTTTCTAACTCTTCTCTGAAACTAGGTTTCCTCCTAAAAATATACAATAACATGAAGTAGAATGCCTATCAAACTGTGAACTTGGATATCTTGGATTTGCATATCCCAATATGTTATTGTGTCATTGATTATGATGACCTTGTCCAAGTCTTTTAATGTACTATACAATACTTTGTGTTGCCTCTTAATGCCCAATACAAAGAGAGGACATAAACTGACCTATTACACTAACTACTAAATCATCTTTGGTCTTGTGACAGTGACACATATTAACTTTCCAACTAACTTGTAGTAACTAGCGATATCAAAATATGGTTTTCCCTGATTTGATGCAAGTTTGACAATTGGGTCCTTAGGAGTATCCATCGGTTTAGACCCAACAATCAAGTCTCCTTCAACAAGTCAAGAGCTTATTTCCTTTGTGAGAGGTAAATGCCTTCGTTAGATCGTGCTACCTCCATGTCCAAAAGGCATTATAAGCGACCAAGATCCTTAGTTTGAAACATTTGCTGTAGATAGGCCTTTAACTCTAAAATGCTTATTAAAATGCATATTAAATCATCTCCCGTGAAATACCTAACAAATCTAATGATCACTCCGTATAAAACTCTCTTGTAAGTCATCGTGAAGAAATGCATTCTCGATATCAAATTGGTGTAATGACCAATAAGGCAACAAGTGAGATGGCAAGGGGAACTGAAGTGATCTCCATAGGAGAGAAAGTGTCCTAATAATTAAGGCCAAATATCTTAGTGTAACCTTTGGGCACTAATTGGGTCTTAATGTGATCAAAATTGGCATCTTAACAAACTTTTAAGTGTGAAGACCCATCTACAAAAAATAGTGGAATTATCAGGGGACAAAGGTTCTTACCAAGTGCCATTGTAGTGGAGCACGACATCTCCTTAATAATGGCCCACCTCCATAATGAGCTAGAGCTTTTTCCAATGTCTTAGGAACAAATAAAAGGACAAGGTGGAAAGTATAACAATATGTTTGGGAGACAGAGTGATAAGATGCTAATTTATAGATAGGTTGACTAGTGCATGAACGAGTAATCTTTACAAAGTTCAATAGGTATATCAATATTTGATGGTGATGGATCTAAAGCGAGAGGTAGTCATGGTCGTCAGAGGAGCAAACCATGACTAGTATAACTTTTATCCCAACCTCACCTAGTGAGGGTGCCTTCTCATCTTATGTAGCACGTTGTTGTCATGTGTAGACTTGAATATCCTATGGAGGCAAAGAGGTAGCATAGTCCACGTTGCTGACATCTTATACTAGTCGTTCGTTTGCTCTTCAGATCTTGCATAGAGACGTTAGGGGAAGAAGATTATCGAACAGTTCAATGAACTTGTTAGTTGAATTATAGAAATAAGATCAAAAGAACAATTAGGGACATAAACAATAGATGAAAACAATAGAGGATGTAAGATGAGTTGTCCTAGAGCCAATTCTCGTGTGGTAGAACCATCAACAAGAGTGCATCAAGAAGTGTTCTAGAGGTAGTGAGGGGATATTGAAAGGAGATATTGCCAATCATAGAAAATCCTAGAAACATGCGAGTAGCAGTGACAGCTGATTGAGACCCAAACGTGGAAGGATTAAGTTATAAAAAACGAAGATAATCCTTCCGGATGGAGTTGTAGTAGTATTCAGAATGGGTGTAGGCAAAAGTGGTGGTTGAGTAGTTGCATAACACTCTTCTAGAATGGGACTTGATTTCTTACATAATTGCACGATAGACCTTAGGACCCTAGTCACTTGAGCCACTGGAAGTGTTCTGGGCAGCTAGAGTAGATTGCATCCTAAGAGGTGGGGTAGGTTGAGTAGAGGATGAAACTTGAAGCAATGAAGCATACGCCTTAGAGATATATTATATAATCTCATAACTGTGCATGTAAGCATGAACAACTTCCAAATCATAATGAATTTTGGGAATTTTTGGTTGCAGTATTTTTTGTTCCAGCACTACTATTAGGAAAAGTTTATTATTTAACATGTTTTGTTTTATTAGGAGACTAAATTAGAGAGATCCTACTTTAGTTAGGATACTTCCTAAATTATAGGGATCCAAAAATCTCTATAATAATTCCTAATAAGTCTATTGGTGTAACACGTATTTAAAGGGAATGTTTCTATTGAATAAGGGAGTCAAATTTTAGTAGAAAATCAAGAGGGGTTTGTTTATGAAAGCTCTCTTTCTTTTCAGTCAACATAGGCAAGTCTAAGGAAGGAGAGAACATCAATGAAGGGGGAGGAGAGAACTTACCTATTAGTCAACCCATGACTAGATCCTATGCTAAGTCCACATTAGGATACCAAATAAAGAGACAATAGTGAGGAAAATATTGCGATGACAAGTATATGTTGTGAGATTAGTAGTGAGAGGCATCAAGTCATAATAATCAATGCAATTGTTTGAAACTGTCGAAGTAGGTAGTAAGATATATGATTTCTTGTCGTCATAGCACTAATCTCATCAAAGATACCAATAGAGTCTCGTGTAAACATTTGTGCTGCTTGAGAGAGAGCATCAAACTATCCATAGATTGCCAGAAAATAGACAATATTAATACATCCATAAGTGTATAGTGAGAGAGTTCATCTCCACAAATGGGAAAAATAGTCGTGATATGATTTTCAATTTGTTGACCTTTTAACCATATAAGGATAGTCATAGACCAAAAATTATAATTCTGATCCATAAGATGCTTTGTAGCGGTAATGGGTGTAGCTAAAATTGCAAAACACTAAGCCTTGTAAAAGATATAGCTAATATAGAGGACATAGCATTCGTAGATTTTGAAATAGGAGTGGCGGGCATGTTATATTTTTTAGATATTAATTGATAGAAAATAAAAATTGTCGTGAACAATGTTGATAAACAGTGCCAAAAAAGGACATAGATGAGTTGCGAACAAAAAATAAGTAGAGAGAGAAGGCGCCAATGAAGAATTAGAAAAGAGAGAAGAATCGCTGAGAAGATAGTTGTCAGAAATAAATTCACCAGAGAAGTATAATAGAATTAAGCCGTCGGCTCTGATTCTATGTTAAAGTAGAATTTTGGTGTGTTGGTCAACCCTAATCACCCTTATGCATGATATGTAAATATTCAGATCCTATGGTAATACTACCAACAGTTATCTTATACTACATTCATGAAATAATTATACATGTTAACACAATCATTATAATAAATTCGGTAAATATTTAGTTGACACTTTGTTCCCTATCACAATAGCCTACCTTTGATTTTAACTATTTTGGATGTCACCCTATATGTTTTTATTAGTGGTTGAATTATGTAGATGGACGAACAGGTGGAACTATTGTCTCAGGTTATAGCCTCCCACCATTCCACCATTTTATTAAAAAAGGTTATGACGTACGATGAATAGAGGATAACTTCCATGCTAATTAGAAATTGAAAGGAAACAAAATATTTTGCATAAAAAAAGGATACGACTAAATGTTATTGATTTGAATGTCTCTATTAATATTAATGAAGAATAGAATTTTACATATATTTAAGAACTAGAAATCACATCTAAGGTCTATAAAGAACTAGGCATCACACTTAGTGCCTAGGAATCACTCATAGAATTTAAGAATCACGCGTCACACTTCCACAAATTAATAGCCTAAACAATCTCTTGACTCCATCATAATTGAAACGTTAAGTCCTATACATAAATTGTGTCTCTTCTTTATTCTAATCGTACTTAAATAATGACTCTAAGAAGTTACATATCTAGGACCTTTGATACAAATAGACGCGTCATGAATTCCATACAAATTATTTTTCAATGCAATTGATTTCAAATTCATTAAAATTTCGTGTACTGATTTTTGAATATGTGGTAAATTCGTGTGCTGTTTTCTCAGATTTTGCATGTGTGAAAAATGTTCCTTCTATTTCTCCAAGGAAAGCTCTTTGCATCGCAATGCCGATTGTGTTGCAAATTAATAGTCTAAAAAATCTCTTGACTCCATAATTGAAACGTTAAGTCCTATACATAAACTGTGTCTCTTCTTTATTCTAATCGTACTTAAATAAAAACTCTTAACATTTAAGTCCAATTCAAGTTGCAATCCCTTAAGAAAAAACCCAGTTAAGTATGATTCAAGAATCTGACGTATGCTTCTTCTTTGAATAATTGAGTAATGGCTACTGGATATTCAGTTCAACTTGGTTCATCTAAGGATAGTCGATGCCTCAAGCATAGTTGGTGTCATTCGGCTACTAGGCCTTCCATATCCTTACTGTCATCTCTAGCGGTGTTCAGTTAATCATGAAAAGTTGTTCCGCTCGAGAAATCCAATTGTGTACTCTAGAGTCGTCGAAAGTTGGAACTCAACTTTGATAAATCTTGTTCTCTATATGAATGTGGTTCCATATGAGTTGGTGCTGTTTTATGTTTAGCTGTTTCCAGATAAGCAGCATCAGGCGAGTGTGGGTGTGATTGCAGTTTGTGTGCAAACATGTATTGTTGTAACATTTCTCTTAGTTCTGCCATCTCCTACCCTTGTGTCACCCGAGTTTCGTGAAGTTCTTAATCTGGCTGCATAATGTCTCCTCCATCCTTCTTATGCTTTCGGGCCTGGTTCCTTCTGCCATGTGCACCAATCAGTTATCCAGAAGGACGATTAGATCTCAGGCAACAAGATCAGTTCTCCGATACCAATGATACATGATAAAGAAGGGAGCTCAGATTTGGGAGGCTTCGAGAGAAAGAGAGAGAAGAAAGAACAGAGCATAGATAGAGAGAGAGAGAGAGAGAGAGAGCAAAATCTATTATGGGGAAACAAAATAGCTGTAAGGTTTATATTCGTTGGAGACTCAACGATGTCTAACGGTAATACAAGAGGAAAAAAAGAGAGGAACCAACAATGTCAAATGAAAATAAAAATGCTTTCTGATAAGGAAAATTAAGTTATTTTATTTTGCATCAATTGGACCAGTTGATCTGGTCCTGGTTTTGCTTATTACTGCCTCATTGTTATATCATGAATAAATAAATAATAAAGAAGTTGAAATGAGTGATGCTTTATTAATTCAAAATTGTGTGCAGATGAAGATTGAGAAAGTGACTCGTAGAGCGCAAGAGCAATTTCAGATGGTATTAGAAGAACAAAGCAGGTTCTCTTACCTTTTTTTTTTTTTCCCGATATTGCTTTCTTATTGCTTTGGATGGCTACCAACTGTGTTTGAATAAAAATAAATGTTCCTCACCATCCCATGTACAATTATTGTGGTTGTTGGTTTAAGTTGAAGTATTGTGGTGCAAAATTCTTGGAAGGTAACAACTGTCTGCTGACTGAACCTACTCTAATTACTTTGCAATAGTGTGGGTCATAGTTATGTACATGTTATGTGCAAGTGCTGGATTGTTGAAAATGAATGGTGCAGGATTATAAGGTCAACCCTGTGGTCGAAAAGGTTTGGTTGCTTGTTAGAATTTATGTTGACTATCAGTTTCATTCTGGCCGATACTTTTATAGAAGAAAATACAGTGAGTGGCTAGGAATGCAGAGTGTAACATTCTGTGCACGCTTTGTTTTTAACAAAAAGAATAACAGTCATGGATCTATTGATGTTTATCCGAGTTTTATTGCATTTGAATATATGTTGTTTCCTGAATGGCTTGGTTTGGTGTTGCCACATCTTGGTATATTTGTCTGTTAATTGAGACTTACCTATATCCATTTGTGATTGATGAATTTGTCAATGAATATATTCTATTTATAATTGCACCCAAAAAAAAAAAAGCTTTGCAAAATATCTGTTTGATGTGAACATTACTGTAACTGTACCTATTTTTTTGAAGGTCATTTCTGTTAAAATGTACTTTACGTGGTGCCAAATTTTGTTAAGTGATAGCTTACCCTTTCCAAATAAATTATTTTCATGCTTCTACCCTCTATGTCATTGATGTCAGGAGTTTTGATATGATTAAAACTTCCTTCTTCATTGGTTATTACTATACATGTTTATGTAGTGATCTTATCTTCTATAGTTGAGTCTTGGAGGTTAGTTTTAACTTTTATACAGGAGATTTTTATCTCTTTTAGAAGCCCCAGTTTCAAACATTTTCTCTCTAGAAGCCCTCTTTCTCTTGTTGTCGCTGCCATGATGCTTGAATTTAGGTGACCACTGTAACTAGGCTTGAATGTCCAGGCAATATCTCTTGTTCATTTTGTAAGTATGTTCCCCTTTTTGCTTCTTTCTAGTTTTTTTTTTGGTCCGCCAGTATGGTCTCTGAGGCATTGCTTCTTCCTTACTGTATCAACTGCCCTTTGCCAGATCTGGGCTCAGATTAGTCATTTTGCTCCATCATATAGCTTTAATGAGCTTGACAGGTGGCCATTGTTTGGCCATCAATGCGGACTGTTGGTTGGCATCCTTGGTAACAGTGGTCTAAACTCTTTTCCTCCAGCAATGTTTCTTTGTTTTCAAGTTGACGGGCTGGTCACTTTGGGTTTGGTGGTTTGTTTGATGTGGCTTTTCAATTGGTTTGACTAAGTTGGTGTCTTTTGCCTATGGTAAGCTAGGAATTCTACTTTTTTTTGTGTCTTTCTTGTGTCCGTTGCTATTTCTATTATGACTTTCTCTTATTTATGGAGGTTCTTCCAGCAATGCTTGAATCTTTTGTTCTTTTTTGGTTGTGCCTAGTTCGTTCTATGCTACAACTTGAGTGCTAGGTTTATCTTCCTGAGCGAGATGGTGCTCTGCAAGTTGCTTGGATTGTAGATGATTCAGAAAGGATTTCTGCTCCTAAGTGGAGCAAAGACTTGTGGCTAGTAATTGGTGGTTTGGGAACCTATTGACATTTTGAAATACCTATTTTCAAGAAATTAAACTCTAATTGTTAGTTTGATTTCGGCTAGCTGCTTTGGTTATCATGTTCAGGAACATGTGATTGATTTTCCTTTTGGGAGTTAACTTCTTTTGAAAGTGATAAGGACTATACCTGGTCTACTTACCCCTGTTCTACTTCATTTTCAGGTTTGCCCTTGACATTGACTTTGATGCGCCAAAAGTTACAGTCCCTCTAAGGAAAAGTGGATCATGCAAATGTGACGTGCATTTTCTTTTGGATTTTGGTCATTTTACATTGCACACTGTGGTATGCATCTTCATTTTGACCTTCCAGGACGTGTTCACCTTTGTTGTTAGTAAAAACAATGCTTAATGCTACAGGAAAGTCAGTTGGACGAACAGAGGCAGAGTATATATTCTCGGTTCTTCATATCTGGGAGAGACATAGCCGCTCTATTTACAGATTGCGATGCTACCTGTCAGAATCCTGATGCAATTTCCATGAACAGTAA
Source organism: Erythroxylum fimbriatum (assembly GCA_026770325.2). NCBI lineage: Eukaryota > Viridiplantae > Streptophyta > Magnoliopsida > Malpighiales > Erythroxylaceae > Erythroxylum > Erythroxylum fimbriatum. The sequence continues at coordinate 364,982 of JANZLH020000393.1, forward strand.
TAGTTTTCCCTTCACATCTCATGCATCAGAAAAAGTTAACGACTACTGTTCTCTCATTGATAGATGTGGAATGGCAGTAATTGTTGATCAGGTATGCTACAGTATTTTCTTGTTTATGTATGAATTTGCTTTACCTAATTTATATATTACTCCACCTATAGTAGTTCTTCATATCTTCATAGTAGATATGCTATTATTCCAAGATCAAAGTACCTCAAGGAGTAAATATGTGGATCAATCTCTTGTTGATTGCTAAAATAGTGTTTAGACAATGCAGATTTGTAGATCAATCTCTTGTTGATTGCTAAAATAGGTTTAGACAATGCAGATTTGTGGAACCTATCGAGGTTTACATATTTGTAGGACCTAAAACCCTACTGTATTAATCAAATTATTAAATTTTTCTTTCTGTTTTCCTTTTGAAATTCCTTTTCTCTTGTTATTTGTTTTAGTTATGATATATGAGACATGGTAGTCAGACTTATTATTTTTTCTTATTGAAGATCAAAGTACCTCATCCTAGTTATCCGTCAACACGCGTATCTATTCAAGTGCCTAACCTTGGCATACATTTTTCACCTCTGAGATATAATCGACTTGCGGAATTATTGAATGTATTGTATAGCACAATGGAAAGCTGTAGTCAGCCTGCTGTGAATAATTTTGAAACTCATAGTGGTGACCTCTGGCGTTCCATAGATATTGCTACTAATGCAAGAATCCTTGTTTGGAAGGTATGCCCTGGGTCCTTAAAACTCCCAATTATGAGCAAAGTAAGCATTTTAAAATATATGGCTTGCATGTCTATTCATTGATCCATGGTTTCATAATTTAGGGTCTTGGCAATTCTATGGCTACTTGGCAGAACTGTTTCCTTGTGTTATGTGGATCATATCTTTATGTTATGGACTCTAAAAAGTCTCAGAGCTACCACCGGAACCTGAGGTTTGTGACTTATCAACTCTATCCTGGCTTTTGATAATTTCCTTGGTGGTCTATAGTCTTGTTTTAATTGATTGCTTTGTCAGAGTCCTCTTGCATTTTCCTTTTGTAGTTGCTCGTGTTTTTCCCATTCCTTTTGCTTAACTATTTAATTCTCATAATTTTTTTTGTATGCTGGGTATTCTGCTCCTAAAAAATCTTGAATTTATGCAGCATGGCTGGGAGACAGGTTAATGAGGTTCCCCCATCAAATGTTGGTGGTTCACAATTATGTATTTCTATTAGTTCTAGGGGAATGGACATACAACAGGTAATGCTATGAATTTCAGCAAATAATTACAGATCATTAGTGATGCAAAATTGCTTAAAGTCTATAAAAGAAATAAAAGAGGGAAAATTAGTCATCTACAAGCTTTAATTTGGTGGGATGAAGGGTGGGAATTATGTTGCCAACAAAGACATTAAGCACTGATATTTAGATTATGCTAGGATTCTTTATTAGATAGGAAGTAATAGTAAGTTATATATGTTTTTCTAGGTGTAGATATGTTATCTTAGCTGTTTAGGAATGAAACTTATAGAATTTTTATTGTAATAATATTTAAATTTTTTGAGAATTCTTTCTTACTAAAACAAAGGTTCTGGCAACTTCCCTATAAATGTTTGTGTACTCAGCTCTTCAATAACAAGATATCCTGGATCTTTTCTACAAACTTGAGTTTTTAATTAGAAGCTGTGATGCTTTCTTCTAAGAGTGATTCTTGGACCCTAGGAGAGATTCCTAATTCGTACCCTCCATTACTTGTTTATCTCACTAAAATTCTACCAACCAAGACCCTAAATTCCAGCCATATCGTAAAATCCTAGCCTAAATTTCCATCAATCAAACTCTAAAATCCAGCTATACACAAATCTGAAATTCCAACATTCCAAGCTTAAATCTGGACTTGAAATTTGATATTCCAGCAGCCTAATATTAGTCATATTTCCAAATTTTTGTGGTTTAGCTACTAGTTAATATTTTTTCTGTTTGTCCTCCCTCAATTTGTGTGACTTGACCATTTGCGTTTCCCTATGAAGATTTGTATATAAAGAGACCTTTATAAGTTAGGTAATGTTGAAGATTGAGGTTGCTTCTAACATTGGGCTGTTGTTGGGCTGTATTCAGGCTTGAGATTTCAACACCAGGCCCAAGCCTGACTCTGCCTGCATTTGAACCTGAACGTGAACTAGCCTGGTCCATACTTGAGCTATTTCAAACAGACTTAGGCTAGGCTGGTCAGTGTCCTAGTTCTTGATATGTTTGGGAAACTTGGACTTTTAAAATCAAGGCTAACCAATACATTAGCCTCTCACTATCTTTCTCGAATTTCTCCTAGGAGTCTTGTAATGACATTCTAGCTAGTATATATGATTGTTCTGGAGATCTTTTTGTGGTTCTTCTTTTAGAGCCATTTCCATGTTTGGAGTATTTTTAAACAACTAAGAACTTAAAGTTGACATCTCGCTAGATAGTCCTTAGAAATTTCAGTTTTAGCTTGAATTGCTAATGATGTTGTGGGCACTAAGAACAAATTATTTAAGTTTTAACTTTTAGTTTCTCTTTCTGATTCTACCTGATGGAGCTGACAATTTGATGCTTTGTGGAGGCATAACATGTATTATATTCTTTTTCCAGGCATTGGAATCGTCTAATACCTGGGTTCTAGAATTTCATGATGAGGGGGAGAAAGCCACATGGCTAAAAAGACTTATACAGGCTACATACCAAGCATCTGTATGGCAAGAACATTGTCATAGATTATTAGATTTTGCGATCCATTAATGCTATTCTGTTCTAATTATTACTGTGTTATTCATGCCCTGTAAAGGCTCCTCCATCCTTTGATGTACTAGGAGAAACTTGTGATGCTGCATCTGAGTTTGTTGTACCGCAAAGTCCCAGTGCGAGAGCAGCTGACCTTGTTGTAAATGGAGCACTGGTAGAGATGAAGTTATGCATTTATGGAAAGGTAGTGCATTTTCCAATTTTTCTTATAGAGAGGGTGTAGATTATTCATTTTGTGTAGAGGCTTCAAGGAAATGGAGTGGTTTCATATTCGTACAATTTATGATGCTCCAGTGGTTGAAACATTTATTATTTAGCTTCTTGATTGAATGACCTATCATGTTTTTCATCACTTCCAGTATTTACTTCATGGTTATTCATATTATTGTGCAGAATGTAGATAGTGATGATGAGAAAAGAGAAGAGATTATCATTATCGAGGTTCTTGCCAGTGGGGGAAAGGTTAGTGGAGCTCATTTCCTCTTTTCATCGTTGATTGATAATATTATGCTTTAGATATTCATCATTACCTTTCTCTGGTATTCACTTGCTTTATCCATTTTCTTAATACGTGAAAGAATTTGCCGTGAGGCTGCAGCGTCATTGCTTTGAACCATCTGTGTACTTATTTTTGGTGAACCGAAAAATTCAAGCCACATTGTCTGCACAAAACAATAGACTAGTTAATTCTTGTATTGGCATGACCTGTATTTGGTGTAACATTTTATGTATATCATTAACATGAATTGGTTTGATTTTTCTCTCTGGAATCCCTTTTTTCCCTCTGTTACTTAACAAACAATCTGGATGGATGTTCTTTTCATTTTTTCAATTTTTTATTTGGTTTCATTTCTACGAATGTTGTACTTCAGGTGCACATGATTCGTTCTGGGGGTGACCTGATAATTAAGATGAAGCTGCACTCCTTGAAAATTAAAGATGAGCTTCAAGGTCGACTGTCCATGCACCCTCAGTATTTAGTTTGCTCTGTTCTTAAGAATGACAAATCCCTTGCTTCCCAACACTCTCTTGACCCTCACGAGAAGGAAATGACTACAATACCGCCCGATGATGATGATGCTTTTAAGGATGCTTTGCCAGATTTCTTGTCTGTTTCAGATTCTAACCTCTATTCACCGAGGGAATATATGTCTCCTTGTGGAACTATGGGTGCTTCTGAATTCGAGTCTGCTGAAACATTAATCAATGAAGAAGATCTCTTACACGGGAAGAACATTTCTCGTGAGATATTTTATGAAGCACAGGGGGGTGATATTTCAGATTTTGTATCTGTCATATATACAACTATGAGTTCTTCTTCACCTCATTATGATGGCATAGATATGCAGGTATTGAACCTTCAGCTAAATGAATTATCTTTTCTAATAATCAAGATTCATTTGCATTACCGACCATATATTGCATTGACAGATGAGCATTTGCATGTCCAAGCTAGAGTTTTTATGCAACAGACCTACTATTGTTGCTTTAATGGGCTTTGGCTTTGATCTAAGTTCTGAAAGTTCTACTGAGAGCAGTTCAAGTAAGACTGAAATCTCAGATGACAACTCATTGAGTATCAGAGAAAGGACTGAAGACAGTGGACACATAAAAGGATTACTGGGATATGGTAAAAGTCGTGTAGTGTTCTATTTCAGCATGAATGTTGACAGCGTCACTGTTTTTCTTAACAAAGAGGATGATTCTCAGCTTGCTATGCTTGTGCAAGAGAGTTTTATCTTGGATCTTAAGGTAATCTTTCTGTTAAGGATGTTTCTGACTTTGTTGCTATCGTGAAAATGATGGACATTGATGAGTTATTTTGGAAGTCAAATTACTAGTCAGTAGACTTCATGGACATTGACAGATCTGAACCGTATTTTCTTCAAATTTTTGCATGTTCTCTCTAGTGGTAAATATGAACATTTCTGCTTTCATGATTTTTCCAACTGTTAATTCTTAAGATACACATTGTTGGTGGTGTTTTGTAATTTGACTTCATTGATTTTGCTATTTCAAGGTCCACCCAAGTTCTCTGTCTGTTGAAGGCACCTTAGGTAATTTTAGACTTTGTGATATGTCGCTCGGGGCAGATCATTGTTGGAGTTGGCTTTGTGACCTGCGTAATCCAGGGCTTGAATCTCTTATCAACGTATGCAATTTCCTCATTCTGGTTTTGTTAATTTTTACTTTTTGGACTTTGGATGGTACATTAGTGCTATGTTTTCTTCCCCAGTTCAAATTTAGTTCCTTCAGTGCCGAAGATGATGATTATGAAGGATTCGATTACAGCTTGAGTGGTCGACTCTCTGCTGTGCGCATAGTTTTCCTTTATAGGTTTGTCCAAGAGGTATGATATAAATAGCTTTGTTAATTATTAGTTCTTTGGTTAGCATTTGTAACTAATAGGGTTGGTGAATCTATGAATGAGCATTAATTGCTTTTGGCATTCTGATGAATAAGTCACCTGTTCTTATTTTACCTTTTCTTTATCTAGAAGTTGTGCCTACTTTCTGCTTGTCTATGCAGATAACTGTGTACTTTATGGAACTTGCTACGCCACATTCTGAAGAAGCAATTAAACTTGTTGACAAAGTTGGAGGATTTGAGTGGTTGATTCAAAAGTATGAGATTGATGGAGCCACTGCTTTAAAGTTGGACCTCTCGCTTGATACTCCAATTATCATTGTTCCCAGAAATTCTACGAGTAAAGAGTACGTAAGCTATCTTGTTGGTTTCTTTTCTAGTTTATTTCTTTTCTGGTGCGTAGGTGTTGTTGCTTGTAGAAGTTGTTGAAAGATTGTGCTTAATAAACAGAACCTTCCATTGTACTTTAAACATTACAGATGAAATTTGTGCAGAGGTCTAATGAATGAAAGTTAAATTTTGTTGACGTGTTACTTACAGACAGTTATGATAAGATGAATAGTAACTTTTCTTTATAGAGTTGTGTTTGGCCTTTAGAGTGATAACAACAAAATTTATGGTTATGATTGCAGTTTCATACAACTTGATTTAGGCCAACTACAGGTTACAAATCAACTGAGCTGGCATGGCTGTCCAGAGAAAGATCCTTATGCAGTTCACATGGATGTTCTTCATGCTGAGGTAAGTTTTCGAAAGTCACTTGTTCATAATGTGAGAACATTTCCTGATTTGTGGTTACTGTGCCTCAAAACTGTAGATTCTGGGAATCAACATGTTTGTTGGTGTTGATGGTTGTTTGGGAAAACCAATGATACGGGAGGGCAAAGGGCTGGATGTTTTTGTACGCCGTAGTCTTCGAGATGTTTTCAGAAAGGTCCCAACATTTACTCTAGAAGTGAAGGTAATTCAATATTTACTTCCAGTGGTCATTCTGCTATTGGTCTTCTCTTTAGGGCTAGGTATCTTGGATTCTAGGAAACTTTATTCATGACTGAATGATGATTTGATGGTCTGGAATTTATGTGTCTTGGCAAGACACGTTTAACACACTTATATAAAAGCAAGCTGAGTCACATTTTCTTTATGTTGTATAGGTTCTTGATGAGGTTGAGGGAGTAACCTAGTTGTTAATGTTCCTTCATTCCCTCTCTAGAACCTCTTTGTCAGATGGGATGGGGTTTTGTAAGGAGAGAGTTGGCCCCTGTTGCCTTCCAAGGACCAAAAAGAAAGGGGGTTCTTTACAACTTGATATATGAAACTATTATCTATTTTCTATCTTTGACTTGGTCTGTCAATAAAAAGTCTCCAAAACTATTATCTTTCTACCTGTAACAGATTGATCAAATCAGTCCTTATTGCTTGAGGCCTTTTGGATTATTTCCATATTGTAGCCATCTATGATATCTTTCCATGGAGTGTCCTGTACTTCCTTCTCTAATTCTTGAAGGCTATGCTTTGAGCAGGTTGATTTCCTTCATGGTGTTATGTCCAATAAAGAGTACAAAATCATAGTGGATTGTTTGTGCATGAATTTAAGTGAGGAGACAATGCTTCCTCCGAGTTTCCGTGGCAGCAAATCTGCTTCCAAGGATACGATGAGGCTGCTGGTAGATAAGGTCAACATGAACAGTCAAATTCTACTGTCTCAAACTGTTAACATAGTTGCAGTTGAAATCAGTTATGCGCTTTTGGAGCTTTGTAATGGTGTTCATGAGTCAGCTTTAGCTCTTCTTGCTGTGAGTCCTCATTTTCACATGTCTTCAGATCCCTTGATATTGCTTTTTGCATAATGTCAGCTACTCAAAAAACTACTTAACCTTGCATTATACACTTGTATAATCACACCTCTGTACGTTTTTAGTTACGCGTCTATAATGCTTGCTTCTGCAGCTTGAAGGGCTTTGGGTGTCATATCGCATGACTTCATTGTCTGAAACAGATCTTTATGTTACTATTCCTAAATTTTCTATTTTGGACAACCGCCCTGATACAAAAGCTGAAATGCGTCTGATGCTTGGATCATCTACTGATGCCTTCAAACAATCTTCAAGTGGTTATTTTCCAAACTTTCTTAATGGAAGCAATTCCAGGAAGATGAATTTGGAATCTTTCGTTGATGGGGATGTGCCAATTTCAACCATGTTCTTGATGGACTATAGATGGCGGCCTTCATCCGAATCATATGTAGTTAGAATTCAACAGCCCCGATTACTTGTCGTACCAGATTTCCTTTTGGCTGTGGCTGAGTTTTTTGTGCCATCACTTGGAGCAATAACTGGCAGGGAGGGATCAATGGATCCTAAGAGGGATCCTATCAGTAGAAATATTAGCTTGGTGCTCTCTGAACCTTTTCACAAACAGAGTGAAGAAGTGGTGCACTTTTCCCCAAGTAGACAGTTAGTTGCAGATGCGATGGGAGTTGATGAGTTCATATATGATGGAGGTGGGAAGACTATATGTTTAAGTGAAGAAACCCATACAAAGAAATTCCATTCAGTGGGAACTTTACCAATCATAATTATAGGACGTGGTAAAAGGCTGCGATTTGTTAATGTGAAAATTGAGGTACTCGTCTTCCCATTTATTTGCTATATGATTTCTTTGTTGTAATTGCTTATGGGGTTAGTAAATTTCTATTTCTATAGTTTCCTTCTGAAGTGGGATAATTCTGCATTGAAAAGGAGATTGGTGATGGGGTACCATAATTTAAATAAAACTTTTTGTTTCAATTTTATTGATTCTTAAGAACTTTTCTTGATAGTCATCAATATTTTTTATATGTTTAAGTTGTATAAATCATACTTAGAACATAGTTTCCAGACATATACCCATAGGTACCTGTGCTAGAGAATCCCTGAACCTTTGATCTACTATATTCTACTTTATTTTTTTCCCCTGATTTTTTTTTATTATTTTACTTCAAGTTTTCAGAAATTTCTGGTAGTTTGATGCAATCATCATAATGTAGCTACTAAAATATGTTCATATCTTGTTTCCAATCACAACAAAATGGAATAAATTTCTTGTTGATGTGATCATTTGTTCATGTCCATCAGAATGGTTCCATTTTGAGGAAGCATGTATACATGAGTAATGATAGCAGCTACTCAATCTCTCCAGAAGATGGTGTTGAGATTTTGTTAGATAATCATGTTTCTGATGATGAGATGAGGAGTCTGGATTACATGCATGAACCTTCAGACACATCAAATACTTTGAAAGCTCAAAACAATATTAACTTGATACAAAGTTTTACTTTTGAAGCCCAGGTATTAAATCTTCTTTCAATTTTTTGTTTCCTTAGTTTACTCTTAGCTTCTTCATTGTTCTTGAAGATATTACATTGTAGTGATGTTGGCATTGTCTTCATTCCATTCACTTTTCTTGTTTGTCTGCCATATATTGTAAGTAGTTGAGACATATGGCCAAGGGCTAACATATGGCCAGGGACTGTGACATTCTAGCAGCTTCTGAAATTTTATATCACCTGTAAAAGGCAATCAGATTTTATCATCTTAACATCTGAAAATTGTCTTCATTTGAGAAATGTTATCTTGTTGAGCTATTGTAGGTATGCTAGGGTAACCTTTTCTAGAGAAATTATGTTAAATTTTATAGTATCTTAACATGGCCTTGTTGCTAATTGTTTCATTCAACACTGGTCCTTTCTATAAACAGAAGATTTGTCTCTCAATCGATCTTTGTTTTTATCCATTTTCTATGGATCCTGGAAGAGATTGATGAGATTACTTGTTTATATGGACCTTATTCATGGATCAGAAAATTTGGTATAGCTATATTATGGGTCCCTTGTAGTGGAATAAGTCTTCAAGTTTCTAAACTATTTTTCCTAGTTAATGTTTCAACGTTCATATTGTCAAACATTATTTTCCATAGCTTGTTGGATTAGAAACTAGCTGATTGAATTTTGCAACTCAACTTGAGTTTGGGAAAAATTAAAAGAATCTATGCTGTCTTAAATCTAGACTTAGTTGAAGGTTCACTTCAGGTCGAGCAAAAAAGAATCCAACAAATTTAGCCATAACAGGACTAAACTTCGCTTGATTCGTCATTCAGACGTGCTGTATTATTCTTCTTGATATTGCAATTCAACTCTCAGTCGTTCTGTTAACTAACTTTTTTCCTGAGCTTTTCATTTTGAAAGTGTGCTATTTTGTGAGAATTTTGTCGTAAGTAATCATGAACCATCAGTGTTTCTTTTGTCGTGATTCACAACCAGGTGATGTTACTAGTGTTGATAGTTCTGTTCTTATTTTTAACACTTGTTTCCAGGTTGTTTCTCCCGAGTTTACCTTCTATGATGGTACAAAATCTTCACTGGATGATTCCTTGTATGGAGAAAAGCTTCTACGTGCGAAAATGGATTTGAGCTTCATGTAAGCATTTGATAAAATAATGTTTTAGAGCTTTCAGTTCCCTTTATATCTTTGGAGCCCATATTGGTCCTTAGAAAACCATTCTCCTTGGGGAATGTGATGATGGTTCTGGAATTTATTTATCCTTATTATTGGGCTTACATGAAACTGTGATTTCAAAGTCCATCCGTATTTTAATTTTCATTATCTATGGGAACAAGTGTTTCGAATTCTTTCATTTCTCACGTTTCTTTATTCCTAGTGACAACCTGATAATTACTTAAATGAATTAGTCTAGGATAAGGGCGTGAATAAACTTTTGAGAATGCAGATCTACGTTCTACGTAGCCTATGCTCCAGATTCATGGGGCCTTCCAAGGAGAATCTTGTTTAATTTTTCTCTAGCCTCTGTCAATCTGTTTTACCATATTGGTATTTCCTATGATGTTATGGGATATTACACCGTGTATCAATTGGAGCTGTATGAATGCAAATGCTAAGCCTTTTCCTATTTGGTCTAAAAGCATGCTGTGTCCTATATTTTTAAGGTGCTCTTCAAGTCCAGTCATATTGGGATTTGTCTTTATGATATGAAGCATGTAGCTGCAGGGAGATAGTGCAATATGCACTCTTCATTTCGGAATATTGTCTATGCCTTTTGTTCTTTTCTTCAATTGTCTTGCAAGTCCTTTTTCTTGCTTCACATGATTATTTTCTTCGTCAACTGTGATGTGGTGGTTATCTCTTTAGTTTCTTTCTTTCCTTTTCAGGTATGCATCAAAAGAAAATGATACCTGGATTCGTGCACTGGTTAAGGATCTGACAATTGAGTCTGGTTCTGGTCTCATTATTCTGGATCCAGTGGATATATCAGGGGGGTACACATCTGTTAAAGAGAAAACAAATATGTCTCTGATATCAACGGATATTTGTGTCCACCTTTCCTTGAGTGTCATTTCTCTTTTAGTTAACTTGCAGAATCAAGTTGCTGCTGCCTTACAATTTGGAAATGCAATTGCCCTTGTACCTTGCACGAGCTTTGATCGAATTGGAATGTCCCATAAAGGTTTTTTTTTTCAATTTGACATGAATAATTTGATGATTTTCTTTCTTGATATTAATATACCTTAGCCTTGTTTGTCATGTATCTGTTAAAATATATGTCTGGAGACTTGATGAACTCTCTGTCTTTCTTACCAATGTTTTGGGGAATATTCATGCAGAAAATGGCCCTTGTAACAACCTTACATTTTGGAGACCCCAGGCTCCGTCAAACTATGTTATACTTGGGGATTGTGTGACATCAAGGTGAGATATTCTGCATGACTCACATGCTCAGGTTCTATTCTTTCAACTTGCCAGAGGGTTGACGGGATACTTTTGCCACATAGCTACAATTTCAAATTTTCCTCCCTTGTTTGCTAGCGTCATACCTGCATGCAAATTACTAATACATTAGTTGTTAGGGTTGCTTAATAGTGTGAAACTAAGTTGCATGTCCACTATTGTTATGAAATGACTTTGATCATTAAGGGAATAAATGAATAGCATAGTATTTTCTTGACCTATCATTCTTGTTATATTTCAACAATAGATAGCTCATTTTCCAGTTACTTCTCAAGTATAAAAAACGGATTCTACTCCATGCTTTTGGAAAATCTTTTACCATTTTTGAAGGTCTCATTAACAATTGAAAATAGAGGTCATGAATGATATACAAAATAAATGGTTGTTTGGGTTATGTGAACGCTTTCAGTAATCAACTGTACTTTTCCATTTCATTGCTGAATTCCTTTGTTTCCTTTTATTATAGTTACTTCATTCAATTCAAATTCAGCAAATGACATATGAGGTCCATTTTTTACAAATTTAATGTAATACCATTTGGAACTTATTTTGATAGGACATTCTGCAGTTATTTTGTGACCTTTGAAACCTGTTATTTAGTTGTTTCTCATTTTTATGCTTTGTAAAATGCTGAAAAGGTCCATCCCTTGGATTGTCCTGTGCATATTCTTTTTTGACATTTTGACCTCATTAATGGTGTTCCAAGACTTCTGTACAATGTGTATTATTTAATGTCATTCTACAGACCAGGTCTATCAGTAAACTTCTGTTTTTCTTTTCATGGTTGCCAATTTTTTTTTTTATTTAAAAATTCTACTGCTTTCCCCTTATTTTTGTTGATATCTATGCTTTGATTATCCCATACTAGGACAACTCCTCCTACACAGGCAGTCATGGCAGTAAGTAACACATATGGACGTGTGCAGAAGCCTATGAGATTTGATCTCATTACATTCTTTTCCAGTAGTCAAGGATCTGGAGGTGAAGCTTATGCTAATCTTGACAATGCTTGTTCCCTGTGGATGCCTGTGGCACCGCCAGGATATACAGCATTGGGTTGTGTGGCACATACAGGAAGTCATCCACCGCCCAATCACGTTGTTTATTGTCTACGCTCTGATCTTGTAGCATCTTCATCATATTCAGAATGCATATATAATAGCCCGCCAAATCCATTGTCTGCATGTGGATATAGCATATGGCGCCTGGATAATGCTATTGCCTCATTTTTTGCCCATTCTTCAACTGAATACCCCCCCAGAGACAGGAGCTGTGATCTTAGTTATCATCTCCGTTGGAATTCCATTCTAAATCATTCTTCTTCCCAGCAAAGTGCACCAGATTGGACTGTTGACCATGACCATGGAAGTCAACAAAAAATTCATGCGAGCTCAAATTC
>JANZLH020000393.1:377375-392905 GCA_026770325.2 Erythroxylum fimbriatum
TTGGTGGGACAAAGGAAGTGATGTTCGCCGACCGGTATCTATATGGCGTCCCATTGGCCATCCTGGTTATGCCATATTGGGAGATTGCATAACTGAAGGGTTAGCCTATCACTTCTGCATTTCTTTTTCATTCTTCCAACTGTAGTATGGGTTGTTGTCTTATTTTGAATTGGTGCTAATCAATAGTTGGTGTTGCAATCTTACTCTCTGCAGTTTAGAGCCGCCTGCTTTGGGCATAACATTTAAGGGTGATGATGCTGAAATCTCTTCCAAGCCTGTTCAGTTTACTAAAGTGGCACATATTGTTGGGAAAGGTGTTGATGAAGTTTTCTTTTGGTATCCTGTTGCTCCTCCCGGATATGCTTCACTGGGATGTGTTGTTACCAGAGTTGATGAAGCACCTCGAATAACTTCAATATGCTGTCCTAGGTTGGATCTCGTTAACCAAGCTAATATTGTTGAAGTTCCCATTTCTAGATCATCCAGCTCAAGGTCATCTCAGTGCTGGAGCATTTGGAAAGTTGAGAATCAGGTTTGGATAGTTCACTGGTTAGAATTGTACTTTCCCGCAGCTTGTTTAACTGAATTACAGACTCGGACTCTGATGACTTAGTGCTGCATACTTATTTCACTAGAGGTTGTAATGCATGCTATCCTATGCTTGTACAGGCATGTACTTTTCTCGCTCGCTCTGATCTTAAAAAGCCATCAAACCGGTTAGCGTTCGCAATTGGTGATGCTGTGAAGCCCAAGTCACGGGAAAATATAACTGCTGAGATGAAGCTAAGATGTTTCTCTATAACAGTTTTAGACAGTTCATGTGGGATGGTAAATCACCTTTGTAGCGCAAAATACCTGGATGTTGATCCACAAAAGTTTTTGCTTCATATTGTTCTGTTATTATCCTTGCAGATGAAACCCCTGTTTGACCTTACTGTTACAAATATCAAGCTTGCAACACATGGTCGACCGGAGGCAATGAATGCTGTGCTGATTTCCTCTATTGCTGCATCAACCTTCAACACTCAATTGGAAGCATGGGAGCCTCTTGTGGAGCCATTTGATGGAATATTCAAGTTATCTTGTTTGCTATTTCTGTTTTGTTACATTTTTTTTCCATGATATAAGTCTTCTGTATATGAACTATCTAAACTGGTGCTCTGACTTTCACTTTTAGGTTTGAGACATACGACAACAATGTGCATCCACCATCGAAACTTGCTAAGAGAGTGCGAGTTGCTGCAACTAGCATCTTGAATATAAATGTCAGTGCAGCAAATCTCGAAACCTACATAGGGACCATCCTTTCTTGGAGAAAACAGTTAGAACTGGACCTGAAAGCAACCAAGCTAAACGAGGTCAACTAAATACAATATCCTCTAAATCCTCTCAGGTTCTTAGTTAAGTTGATTGATTAAAAGAAATACTCTGGTAATATATATGAACTTGGTATATGCAGGAAGCCAGTGGTCAACATAGATATGGACAGGATCCAACTTATTCTGCTTTGGATGAAGATGATTTTCAGACTATAACAATAGAAAATAAACTTGGATGTGACATGTATCTGAAGAAGGTGGAGGACAATGCAGATATGCTTGAGCAACTACATCACGGTGACACTGCTTCTGTATGGGTACCACCTCCAAGATTTTCAGACAGGTTGAAGGTTGCAGATGAATTTAAGGAGGCACGATGTTATGTTGCTATACAAATAGTTGAAGCCAAGGTTGCCACTTTTTGGAATTTATTTAGTAACTTTTTGGAGTTTATTTAGTTCCTGTTCCTAATTGTAGATATATGCTACTGCCATTTAGAGGTGAGTATGAGCCTTTATAAATTTTGCAGGATTTGCATGTCAATGATGATGGCAGTAGTCACGATTTCTTTTGTGCTCTACGCCTTGTTGTTAATAGTCAAGCAGCAGAGCAACAAAAGCTCTTTCCTCAGAGTGCAAGGACCAAATGTGTGAAACCTTTTCTTCCAAAAGAAAATGCAGTTGGGAATGCCAGTGCAAAATGGAATGAACTTTTCATATTTGAAATTCCAAGAAAGGTTTGCCATGATTCTAGTTTTCTCATTCTGTAATAAAGTGCTTGTTATTTGTGATTCTGAGAAAGGCATCGTAGATTTCAATTGTTCACCCAATTTAATGCTCCTTGGCATCAAAGGAGAAATTAGTTTCCACCTTTTCTTACAGAAGATGACGTATCAGTTGTCTTCTACTAACTTTTATTGATAATCTTGACATGTGTTTTGCAATCTATACCTGATACTATACTATATATTTCCCTTTCTTGGATATTTGAGGCAATTTGCCTCTGTTTCTTCTCATGTTATCTGCTAGGACCCAATAACATGTGATACCTTTATGTCTGAAGTCATGTGAGTGTTTTATGATCTTTTGGACTAATGTCCATTTCTAAATTTGGTTGTTGTTTTCTTTTACTTTATTTGATGTATTGGTACATTGGTAAAGAATAGAGGCTTCACCAAGCTATGAACCATAGTGGAGGAAGAGGGCTTTAACTCCCTCCCTCATAGAGCCACCAGGATTGATGATACTTCTTATTTTTGTGTATGTCAATCAGCTACTCTAGTGTTAAACTGTTACTTGTTTGGCTTCTGTTTATCTTGACTAGACAACAGCAATAAGAATTGCTACTGTTTGGGATATTTGCTGATTGGAACGCTTACATGGGCTAGCACACCCTATCTTTTGTGTTTTGGTTTGCAGTAGGATTTTGTAAACAAAGCGTTGATAATAACAGATCCATTATTAGGGTATTCCAAGTTAATTTTTGTATACTTCTTGATTTGAGAAATTCACCCATGTTTAGAATCCATTAGAATTATGACTAGATGCTTCTCCAATGTGGTTTTAGGACTTATTGTATGAAGTAAAGGTTTTAGTTAAACTGTTAGTAGTTTCAACAACTTCGAATACATTCTCGGAGGACCAACAAGCACTTTGAATTGTAGGTAGACGGCTGCATAGAGAAAAATATCGTTATACAAGACATTGTCTCACATGGCCAGAGCAAATGTGTGTTATCGCATGTAGTGCCTGGAATTATTGAGAGAGATTCTAATTAGTTCATATCTTGCACATTTGTGATGATATAAAGAGGAAACTTCCATTTGTTTAGTGCAGAGGTTTGCAGCTAGACTTTTCTAAACATTCTTTAATGTTTAGATACCATCTTATACTATATGGCAATTATGAGAGACTGGCCATATTTAGTTGTACTTTCCTAACTTGCTTATTTTCATACTGATCTTTCGGGCCTTCTGTTGTTGTTGTTTTTTTTTTCCCCATGTTGTTGGCATGATGCTGGAAGTACTCCAGATGCATCTTCAAGTTGCTCTTTTAGTTAATTTGTTTTGTTATTCGTTCGATATTATTTAATCATGGATGTGATTCTGTGTCGATTTTGGTTTCCAGGGGCCAGCTAAATTAGAAGTAGAGGTGACAAATCTTGGAGCAAAGGCTGGGAAGGGTATATGCTTTGTTGATGAATTTACAAATCTCATTCTCTATTCTTTTGTTTCTGTAACTTGGATGCTTGATCCACATTCTTTTTATGAGTTTCTTAGATTGAAAAATCTATTTGCATATACAAAGCCTCATACCAGGCCATATCAATGATTTCTGCCATCTTCTGGAATTATGCTACCTAGTTGAGATTTTGTTATGTATTATTTGTATTTTCAATTATTTGATAATCTTGCATTGACATCTTCATTCATTCAAATATCAGTTTTTCCCTATTAAAGTTCAATTGTTTCCTTCCCTATGTTTTCGTGTTAGTTTTGTTTAAACTTTTTGTCTGTCCAAATTATCATATCGAGGCAACTGGCTGAGTACTCTACTTACGCTTGGTTAATGATATGTTAATCATAAAGGTGAAGTTATTGGTTCATTCTCATTGCCTGTTGGGCATGGAGTAAACATGTTAAAGAAGGTGGCTTCAGTTAGAATGCTACATCAGCCACAAGATTTCCAAAATACTTTATCTTGTCCTTTAAGAAGAAAGGTGAGTCAATGTTTTCCAGACATATTTGTTGATATATTTATGATTCTGTGGCTGCTGTATGTTTCACCTTGGTATTTGCATCCTGTTGCATCTTTACCATTGTTACCTACAGGTGCAGCTTGAAAATATTGATGACTTACACGAATCTGGATGCCTGGTAGTTTCTACTGCATATTTTGAGAGGACTGTGTTAGCAAGCATGCAGAAAGAGAAAGAAGCAAAGGACACTTTTGATAGAGAAACAGGTTTCTGGGTTCGGCTAAGCCCAGAGGATGCATGGGAGAGTATTCGGTCGTTGCTTCCTTTGTCAGTAGTCCCTAAATCAATATGTGATGATTTTGTTGCCATGGAAATTGTCCTAAAAAATGGAAAGAAACATGCAATTTTCAGGGGTCTTGCCACTGTAATAAATGATTCAGATGTTAAAATGGATATATCTGTGTGCCATATATCTTTAATTCATTGTCATGATCCCTCCTCTGGAGCAAGCAATCTTAATATTGGGATAGAAGAGATTTTTGAGAACCAGTATTATCACCCAAGTTCTGGTTGGGGTAGCAAGTGGTCTGGCTCTCAAAGCAATGATCCTGCTCGATGGAGTGACAGGGACTTCTCATATTCTTCAATGGTATGTACAGAGCAATCTTTAGCTTGTCATAAAATTGTTCTATGTCTAGTGATATAGTGTGTCTATTGACCCCATTGTTTCTGTAGGAGTTTATTGAACCTCCAATTCCTCCTGGATGGAAATGGACTTCTACATGGATTGTTGATAAATCTGAGCTTGTCGATAGTGATGGCTGGGCTTATGGGCCTAACTTCCGTAGTTTGAGCTGGCCTCCTCTGTCAAAGGCCTACACAAGATCTCCTCGTGATGTTGTTCGCAGAAGGCGATGGATTCGTAGGAGAGAGCAATCCAATGGACAAGGATCACATAACATATGTTACAGTGTCACGATAAATCCAGGGTCTTCAGCTGTTTTGCCATGGAGAAGCACATTCAAAGATTCTGACCAGTGTCTACAAGTTCGTCCTTGTGAGGATCATACTCGGCTATCTTATTCATGGGGTCGTGCAACGACAGTTGGTTCTGGCTATGCATTTGGAAAGGAACAGCCTTTTGTTGATCAAGGCTTGCTCAGTAGACAAAATAGTTCACACCCAGGAAGCAAAACGTCTGGCACCTTTAAGTTGAATCAGCTTGAGAAGAAAGATGTTCTTCTACATTGCACTGCCACACCTGGAAATGAACTGTTTTGGATTAGTGTAGGGGCTGATGCCTCAATTCTTCACACTGAGTTAAATGCTCCTGTTTATGATTGGAAAATATCTATCAACTCTCCACTGAAGTTGGAAAACCAGCTTCCTTGCCCAGCTGAATTCACAATTTGGGAAAAAGCAAAAGAAGGGGGTTGGATTGAGCTACAACATGGAATAATATCTTCACGCAAGAGTGTACTTATATATGCAGCTAACATACATAAATCCATCTATCTTACATTACTTGTTCAGGGTGGTTGGACTCTTGAAAAGGTAACAATTATGCCTCCAGCTATGACAACTGATATCTAGATCATTTGCCCTGTCTTTTTTGTGAAGTGTGTTCACTTTATGTTCAAATTGTGTATGTGGGGTTCCTAATTATAATGAGTGTAAATTTATCTGCAGGACCCTCTCCTTATTCTTGATCTTACCTCCAATGATCATGCCTCATCATTCTGGATATTCCACCATCAAAGTAAAAGGTTGGCGATACCTGTAGTTTTAGATGAGTTATTTAATTTTCTTAAAAGCTACCTAACCATGGAATTCTACTTTGTTTCCCCTTTATTTGATAGTGGTCAGGCTTCTTTGGTTTCTAGTTAAGGGTTGTGTGCATGACATGAATGTTGTTCCTTTTTATTAAATCCAGAAAAACAGAGCTCTGCAGTGTAGCTCTGTCGCTTCATCTTGCAATTAATTGTTTATCAATGGGATTCTTACACTAAAGGATTTTTGCTTCTTATTTATTTCAAAGAATAATGACATTTTGCATAAGCAATTCTAATAATCCTATTAGGAAAGTCTTAGGAATCCAAATGTATCCATGATTCTAGTGATCTCCTAAATCTCCCAGGATTTCTTTTCCTTATGTAATTAGCTCTCTGTTGCTATATAAATTAGATGAGGGTCTTGGTGAACGACTAAGCCCTCAATTCTTCTTCTAATTTGTTCAACACGGTATCAGAGCAAGTTAGTCTAGATTATTAATTTTTCGGTTGTCCATCTAGATGTCCAGCTCTAGTGACCTGGTCCGGTTACCGCTGCGTTTATTTCAAGTGACAACTGAATGTCCAGTCCCAGTTGCATTTGAGGGGGAGTGTTAGAATATTCTATATTGACTAAACATGAAATTTTTAAAGGGTTTATAAGTGATAAGGGCCAACTATCCCTAGTCACTTGGATAGTTGACCCTTACCACTTGTAAACCCTTTAACATTTTCATGTTTAGTCAATATGAGATACTATAACAAATCCAATAATGTAGAACATGTTTGTCAAACAGTAGACTTTTGCTTCTACATAAAGAAATATTCAAATTTTGTACTTTTTTTTATCATGTAATGAAACTACTGATTTTTAATTATGGAACTGCTTCTGCAGGAGACTGCGTGTTAGCATTGAACGAGACATGGGAGGAAGCATTGTTGCACCTAAGACAATTAGGTTTTTTGTTCCATATTGGATTGTGAATAGTTCATCTATGCCATTGACCTATCGAATGGTGGAGATCGAGCCAGTGGATAATGTAGATACAGATTCCCATTCATTATCTCGATCTTTCAAGACAGCAAAAACAGCTTTAAGAAGCCCCTCAAACATACTGGAAAGGAGACGTTCTGGTATGAAGAGAAACATTCAAGTAATTGAAACAATTGAGGACACAAGCCCAATACCTAGCATGCTTTCCCCACAAGACTCTGCAGGTCGGAGTGGGGTTATTTCATTTTCATCTCAAAAGGACTTGCATTTTTCCCACCGTGTGGGGCTTTCTGTTGCTATTCGTGATTCTGATGTCTACAGTCCTGGGATTCCTCTGCTTGAGCTGGAAAACAAGGTAATGTAGTGTGTAATTAATTTTCCTCTGTGAAAGTTTGTCTAATAATGTCTAGTTTTGAATAAATGTTATTCTAGGAAAGGGTTGATATCAAGGCTTTTAGCTCTGATGGATCTTACCACAAGCTTTCAGCATTACTGAAGACCTCAGATCGAACCAAGGTTTGGTTCTTGTACTCTTTGAAGTTTGTCTTTGGCTTTAGTATCATGACGGGGATGTAATATTGATCTCAATAACTAAGGTCTAACCTTGTTCTTAGTCCTTCAAAGTTAATGTCTCAGGTTGTCTTCGAGTATCTGCTGACGTATCAAATTTCTACTGTGTTGACAATTTCTAGATATCTAGTTTTGATAGCAGTATTTAGTGCTTAGTTAAGGCTAGACATCAAATTTTGTGAGAACACTAGGTATACGACCGCGGATTAGACTAACATTAGACAAGCATTATGTGGAGGAGATATGAAAGGTTGCTTAGTTACTGAAAACGGATTTATAAATGTGAACAAGCATAAAGGTGTTTATTTTCCAGCAACAGTGCACCTAATTAATTTGAAATATTCCTGGAAAGATTGATCCTTCTATGTCTAATTCTGTGATTTGGGTATCATTCAGGTTGTTCATCTTCAGCCACATACCTTATTTATCAACAGGGTTGGTTTTAGTATCTGCTTACAGCAGTGTGGCTCTCAATTGATGGAATGGATTCATTCTAACAATTCCCCAAAGCCATTTGGATGGCAGTCTTCTGCCAAAGTTGAGCTTTTGAAGGTAAGTGCAAAGCAGTAACTTCTGTTGGCTGGATTTATTATTTAGACTGAATACCCTTTTTTTGGCAAAACGAATGAATGCCTATATTTAATTACCATATGGATTTTATGTTTCAGTTGAGGGTGGACGGATACAGATGGAGCACACCATTTAGTGTTGGTAGTGAAGGTACAATGCGCATATCTTTGAAGAAGGACTCTGGAGTTGATGAAATGCAACTGAGGGTGCAAGTAAGAAGTGGCACAAAGGCTTCACGCTTTGAAGTTATTTTCCGTCCAA
Organism: Erythroxylum fimbriatum; assembly: GCA_026770325.2. NCBI lineage: Eukaryota > Viridiplantae > Streptophyta > Magnoliopsida > Malpighiales > Erythroxylaceae > Erythroxylum > Erythroxylum fimbriatum. The sequence goes on from JANZLH020000393.1 coordinate 385,556, forward strand.
ATTCTTCATCTAGTCACTACAGGTCTTATGTCTACCCTCTTTATTAAACATTTTTTTGCTTCTGTTGATTTTCTCTTTCAAGTTCTAAAAGTCTCACTGCCTACATTAAATAGTATGTTTATATTCATTAAAGAGTAAGTATTCTTGGACTTTTACTTATGTGTCCTGTCTGAACATACTAGTATTGCCCTATAATGAGTATATTACTATTAGTTTGTATTGCTCTCCATTTAAAATGGAAGGACTGAAACTTAGGTACTTACAGCCGATATCACAGCTTCCTTGAACTGTCTTTCAACCTGATACTAGAGCTGTTTCACCTTAAAATGTTTTTATTCTTGTACTATTTCTAGAATTATTTGCATAAGATAAGTTTTCTGTTAAGTTGATAAAGTTGAACTCACTCAAAAGTTTGATGTGAGCTTTATAGCTTGTAACTTGATGTATAGTGATATTATATTTATTTTATGAAGATTGCTAAACCATAATATGTTGGTTTTTCTTCATGTTTTCATTATTTATGGAAGTTGATGTGAAGATTGTTAACATCTGCAAAGTAATGTACTTATAGAGCTTTAGGAAACTAATTTTATACGTATTGAAAAAATATGTAATTGTATTTTTCTGTCTCGTATAATGACAAGTTCCTCAACAGGATTGAAAATCGTTCCATGTTTTTACCCATTCGTTTTCGACAAGTGGACGGTTTTAGTGATTCATGGAAACTGCTCCTACCCAATGCAGCTGCTTCTTTTTTATGGGAAGATCTTGGTAGGCGGCATCTATTGGAACTCTTGATAGATGGTGCCGACTCGTCAGAATCATTGAAATATGATATTGATGAGGTTTCAGATCATCAGCCAATCCAGGTGGGAAGTGGACCTTCTAAAGCGTTGCGTATTACTATTCTAAGGGAGGATTTAATCAAAGTTGTTAAAATTAGTGATTGGATGCCTGAGGATGATCATACTGCTCTTATAAGTGGAACAGCTGTACCAGTTTCACAGCTTTCTAGCACTGACTATGAACAGAAGCAGTTAGATAGTGAATTCCATGTCATTCTTGAGCTTGCTGAGCTTGGTATATCTGTTATTGACCATACACCTGAGGAAATTCTATACCTGTCTGTACAAAATCTTCTTCTAGCATATTCTACTGGCTTGGGATCCGGCATCAGTAGGTATGTTTTTTACTTCATTCCCTACATGATATACTTTTCTTATACCTCCATTGAAATATTTAAAACCACAAAAATGGTGAAGACTGAAGAGGAAGGGACTTTACAAACTCTGATTAATCAATACCTCAAGTCCTATTTGGTTGTCTAGGTAATGATGTCTTAAGTGGTGAAAATCTTGCCTGTCCATTCCTTACTGGTGTCTTTATCATGAACTAGGGGTGATTTATATATGAGAACATGCTTTACATTGTCCATTTTGATGTTAGCATGCTACAACATATGTCATTCGAAGTGTGCAGTATCTGTCTTTTTGTTTCTTTATTGTCGCTGTTGAATCTCCTTTTTCAGTTTCCAAATATGGGATGATCAACACTAACTGATTTTTCAACTTGCATACTATTTCTTCTTCCAGGTTCAAAATGAGGATGCGAGGACTTCAAATGGATAACCAGTTGCCAATTACTCCAACTCCAGTTCTTTTGAGGCCACAGAAAGTTCGGGATGAGACGGATTATATCTTGAAGTTTTCTATGACGATGCAATCCAATGCATCATTAGATCTATGTGTCTATCCTTATATTGGCTTCAGTGTAAGCTGATCATAATGTTCATGGATTTTGTTTAGTCATCACATTTATTATTAGTCCATTGATTGTGTTACTATCAATTATCTCAGGGACCTGACAATTCATCCTTCTTAATTAACATTCATGAACCAATCATTTGGCGCCTTCATGAGATGGTCCAACATGTTAACCTTAGTAGGCTGCATGATACTCAAACCACTGCTGTTTCAGTTGATCCAATCATTCAGATTGGGTAAGCAAATGATTCCTTTTTGAATAATCATCGTTGCTCAGTCTCCCTTCTGTATTAACATCTCCTTTAAGAGGTTTTTATAATGCAATATGTTTAACTTACAGAGTCTTTAACATCTCTGAAGTTCGATTCAAAGTGTCAATGTCAATGTCGCCTGGTCAAAGACCAAGGGGAGTCCTTGGATTCTGGTCATCCTTAATGACTGCATTAGGGAACACTGAGAACATGCCTGTAAGATTAAGAATTTTGGTTTTTCCTATTGGCACACTAAATGTTCTCCTTTTACAGACTATTATTGAGTGCTATATGTGAGTTGCTATGATGTGTTTTCCAGGTTAAGATAAATCAAAGATTTCATGATAATCTCTGCATGAGAAAGAGTGCAATGGTTAGTATTGCCATTTCAAACATTAAAAAGGATATCCTTGGCCAGCCTCTTCAACTTCTCTCTGGTCTTGATATACTGGGGAATGCGAGCAGTGCGCTTGGACACATGAGTAAAAGTGTAGCTGCCTTATCAATGGATAAAAAGTTCATTCAAAGCCGGCAGAGACAGGTTTATTGTGAACTAATCTTCTAATTCATGCTTTTATCTGTAATCTTTACAGTTGTTTTCAAGGTTGGAACTCCTATTACCATTTTAACTGCAGACAAACATATTTGCAAAACAAAGGAAAGAAATAATTCATAATATTTTGTACTCCTCATCAAATTTAGTATGATTATGTATTCTATATAGGAATGTTCTATATATCCTGTTTATTTATATCATTACATGTATTTATTGTCTTATAATTATAAATTGACTTGACTAATAATACATTTTCGCACCCTTATGTTCTCTGTACTTATAGATGCACTCTTTACAATCTAATCATATAAATCTTCTATTCCTCGTTGCCTCTACTCTTCTTGTATATTTTATTTTTACATAATATCAGAACTTTCAACTAATCTTCAATTACTAGATATATCAGAATATGGTTCCATTAAAATAGATTTATGCAAATATTTACAATTCGTAAACTTAGGAGAAAAGCTATTATATTTCTCAATACATTATGTACAGGATAGGGTCATATATGTACTAGTGTATCAACACGAATTAGGGAATGTAATCCTTATGATGAAGCTTATAATATATATATCCTATCAATGCATATCTCTATGATCTCTATATTTTGTAATACTGCCACTCAAGTTGGAGCATCAATATTAATCATTTACAGCTTGTTGCAAAGATATTCAACCAGTCTCATTTAGAGCCTTTGTAAAAAGGTTTCCTAGTTCTTCTTCAGTCTTCACATATTTTGTAGAAACTAAGTTTTGTTGCACCTTTTCTTGAACGAAATGTCAGTCAATTTCAATGTCTTGTTCGTTCATGAAATATAGGACTAGAAGCTATATGAAGAGCCACTTGATTATCACACTATAACTTCGTTGGCATCAAGACTTCGAACCAATTTCAGTCCATAGTTGATATATCCACGTTATTTCATGCATGAATTGTGTCATAGCTCTATATTCTAATTCTTGTTTCTTACCCTTCCATGCGACCAAATTTCTAAAACATAGTAGTTTGTGATGGATTTTTTTGATCAATCTTGGATTCTGCGCAATATGCATCTAAGAAGCACTTTATACAAGAGCAGTCATGATTTTTACACACTATACCTTGTTTTGGAACTCCCTTCAAGTAACACAAGATTTGCTCTAGTGCGGCCCAATGATGAGCTGTTAGAGAAGACAAATTGACTCACAATGCTAACAGACTAAGTAATATCAGGACGAGTTACCGTAAGGGAATTCAATTTTCCAACTAGTCTCCTATACTTGTCAATATTTTCAAACAAATGTCCATCTTTTGTAAGTTGCAAATTAGATGGCATAGGAACACTACATAGTTTAGCCCTAATTTTCCAATTTTGGGCAACAAATCAAGCTCATATTTTCCTTGAGATAAGAAGATACATTTCTTATTCCTTGTCACCTCAACTCCTCAGAAGTACTTTAATACCCTAAAACTCTTTGTCTGAAACTAGCTATGAAGGAATGTTTTTAAAGATGAAATTCCCATGATATCGCAAACAAGAATGATAATGCCAAATGTAGAGTTTTTGTAGAAGATTGAATGGTCAGACTTGATCTTGCTCATTCTAGACTATTCAATCGCTTGACTAAATTTTCCAAACCAAGTATAGGACTCTATTCCAAACCATATATAGATCTTCGAAGGTGGCACACTTTCTCTTACAGCCCCTGAGCAACAAATCGAGGTAGTTGCTCCATATAAACCTCCCACAAGTCTCCATGCAAGAAGGTATTTTTGATGTCTAACTGATGCAAGGGCCAACAATGAATAGTTTCCATAGAAATAAACAAACAAGCACATGTTGGCCATAAGTTTGAACATAGCCTATAGCAACAAAACAGGCTTTAAGTCTTGACTACAAATACCCACTTATGTTCGATGGCCTTTTTTCTTATAGGTAAATTTACTAAATTCCAAGTATCATTAGCATCTAGAGCATTTATCTCCTCTATTATTATTACCCGTAGGCCAGAATGAGTCAAGGCCTCATGAACAATTTTGAGAAGAGATACAATATGAAAAGGGGCAATAACAGAACACAAAGAAGATGATAAATGATCATAAGAAACAAAGATGAAATTGAGTTGGCATTTACCTTTACGTAAAGCAATTGGAAGTTCAAGATTAGTGTCTTGAAGATCTAATTCCAAATGGAATAGACATGACGAATAGGTGGAAGTGATGGTGGTGTCAGAATAGTAGAAGTAACATTTGATGACTACTGGGTGATTTGATATGCTAACAAGTCATCATTTCCACCTAACTATTAGAAGTGTTAGAAGAAGCAGGAAAGAAAGGAAGATTTTCCATAAATGTAGCATCAGCAGACACGAGGTATTTATTAAGACTGGGACAATAACATCGATACCCTTTTTTTTAAGACAATACCTTAGGAAGACACATTTTATGAACTTGGGATCTAATTTGGTGACTTAAGGATGAACATTATAGATAAAAAATGTACTCCCAAATATACGAGAATTAATGGCGAAAAAGGGTTTAGTGGAAAGAAGATGTGCTAAGGAATCTTACCATAAAGGATGGATGATGGCACACGATTTATCAAAAAATAGGCTGTTGAAACTGCATTAAGACAAAAACACTTAAGGACATGTATTTGGAACAAAAATGCCTTGGCTGTTCCAAGTAGATGTCTATTTTCCTGTCAACTGCACCATCGACGTGTCAACACACTAAGTCTGGTGAAGGATGCCATTTTTAAGCATGTGCATCTAAATGAAATCAGAAAGATATTCTTTGGCATTATCACTTTGCAAAATATGTAAAGAGACATTAAATTGTTTTTTCATTTCAGTACAGAAAGTAGTATAATGGGAAAATAACTCAAAATAATTTTTCATTAAATAAAGATAAGTCATCTGAGAAAAGTCATCAACAAAGGTAACACAGTGTCAAAACCCAGTTTTAGATACAATAGGACACATGCCCCAAACATCAGAATGAACTCACTCAGGGGGAAATTTGCTCTGTAATTGAGTCGAGAATAGAAGGCAAACAGCGTTTTACAAATTGACACAACTCATACCGTGAAGGCTACACAGTTTGAAATTTTAGACATAGTTACAAATAGAAAAAGATGGGCTAACCAATAGTGTGCGTCAAAAGGGGTTAAGATCACGAAGCAAGCAATGGGTTTAGACATTTGCTCAGGAATATCAAGAATATAAAGACCTCCCAATACATGTATACTACTAATAATCTTCGTCTTCAAAAGATTCTGAAAAAGACAACAATTCGGGGAAAATAAGACAACAATATAAAGTTCGAGTAATTTGTTAGCTGATATTAAATTAAGAGAAAATCCTGGTAGGCTTAAAACATATGGTAGTAAAAGTAAAGGAGTAGGATGAGCAGTTCCGTAACCAAAAACAGATGAGGTAGAGCCATATGCGAAAATAACTTTGAGAGTTGTAGGGTTTAAAGGTGATAAAAAGATTAGGATTACATAAGGAGACAATTATTGGGATTACCTGTCTCAACAATAGTAGTGATAGAGGAGCTCTTTAATGCTTTTTGGCACTAACAGAATTTAGCAAATTTATTTGTGGTAATTAGGATTGTTTGTTCTGAGGATGTACAGGGTGTAGTGGAAACAATTGCAACATGAGCTGAGTGAGATTTTTGAGACTTGTTTTGCAGCTTTGAACATGTATGCTTGATATGACCTAGTTCATGATAGTAGTGATAAACAACTTCTGTATCCTAATTTAACTTTTCCTAACCCCCTGTACTACCTCCTTTATTTTGACCTGTCAGCTTATGTTCAGTAATCTTTAGAAATCACTGGAATAACATCAGCAACCATAATTGATTTCTACTCATCAGCCGTAGTAAAATGAATCAAATATACCAACGCAATTATGTTAGAACTATTTGGTACATAAATCTGAAAATTTTAGTGAACCAAACCAAATTTAAAAATTTAGTGTTCCATGCTTACTGCACCAAGGCACCTGTGGAATCACCAAGGGACCAGCCACAAATATGTCCTTAAAGAACCACACCTAAGGGCCGAATGTCTACTCCACTAAGGAACCAGCAGCTGGACCAATAACATCACAATTTCAACACAAACAAGTGACCTAGAGTGGCAATACCACCAACATGCCTAAGAATACAGAGGAGCAAGGATTGAAACTCGTAGCAAAGGGTTCAATGGTGAAACAGTGGAGAATCTGCTTGGCAGTCAATGATGATGAAGAAAGAGAGGTAGAGGAGAGAGGCAATACTGGGAAAGGTGATTGGATGACACAGCTCTGTTGCATGCGCTTCCATACACAGACATGTGGAACAAATGACATGATATCCAGTCAGCGCATGTGACTCACTCGTGGGGTTTCTGACAACCGGTCTTTAGGGAGAAGCCGGTCGGTAGCTGATGAGTCTAGGGGTGCCAGCGACGAGAGTAGCAAGTCATTGTGAACAAGTGTCCCAAACACTTGCAATGTTCTGTCCCTTGGCAGACTAACCGAAGCATGAAGAGGAACCTAGAACTTTTGCTCACTCAGAAAGAAAAACTAAACCCTCAAATAACCAAACTAAGCTCTTATACCATATAAACTTAGGAGAAAAGGTATTCCATTTCTCAATATGTTATGTGCAGAATAGGGTCATATATATATATATATATATATATATCAACACTAACTAGGGAATGTAATCTGATAGGAACCAGAAAAGAAAGAAAATAGAAGTAACTGAATAATAAAACTTTATTGATAAATTTGAGAGCAAGAAT
>JANZLH020000393.1:418671-433256 GCA_026770325.2 Erythroxylum fimbriatum
GTAAGCACTGTTTGAGATGTTGTGTGTGAACTAGTCTGAGTTGATTGTACTGTCTTGGGTGGCATCCACATATCCTCCCAGGGGGTATTTGGGTGTTACAAGAGCACATGTGTCATGAAGAATGTCTTCATTGATATATAGAGTAATGAGTCCTAGGGTAAGAACTGATATCACTTAGATTAGATTTGACATAGTTAGTCTAGTGAGAGTTGACACTTTGCCCATACTAGTAACCAAGTGGGGTATAGCATGGTGAAAGGATGAATTGCACAATAATTGTCTATGGAATCATGAGATGGCTCGTGATGAGCATGGGTTCGTTTGTCAAACCACTTACTTTTCGATCAATTAGGAGTCATGATGTGTTGCTAAATGCAGCTCATGACTTGCTTGGATTAAGTGTTAATCTAAGTGGCCAACATAACCAGGAACCTAATGGGTCACACGTATAAGAGTGACTCAGAGGATTCATAAAATGGTTTTGAATAGAGATCTATTATATGGAGAGCAATAAAACCAAATGGATCCCGATGAGATCGGGATATGTCCTGATGAGATTGCGGCATCAATATTGCTGAAATAGGTCTTTAATATTTTTCCACACCCGAGACTCGGTAGGACCGATCCTAGTGTGACTGGACCACTTCAACATATATATATATATATAATGTTGCATTTAATGTCTTTAATTGATAAAAAACAAAAGCAATAAAAAACAAAGAGGCAATAGAACAAAGAGGTGTTCATCGTGAAACAAAGTTTTAAAGAAAACTTCTTCACGATGCTCTGTCATTCTCCTAAGCGTCATCATCTTCTTCTCTCTTTCACGTTGCTCTCCATAAAACAAAGGTGAGAGTTAGCACTCTTGTCTTTGTTCTAGTCATTTTCGAATCAAAGAATTTGATTCGGTTATTTTCTCCGATTTCTGCGTAGATACTGTTGGAGACGGTTTGTTTTGATCGTTGTGGTTTACAACAATCTGACAAGTAGAAGATCAAAGAACGAAGGAGACTACACACAAGGTACAGGGTTATTATATGAATGATTGGTTTGTGTAATTGTTATTAATTCCTATACGTGTGTGTGTGTGTGTGTGTGTGTGTGTGTTATGAACATGTACGTGAATTGGGAACATTCAACTAGATTTTATGGTATTTCCTTGTATAGGCACATAAATCCTGGACTTCGGGAAAGTCCCGGAATAATTTTTTTTTGTTTTTTGCACCACGTGTATATGATACACGTACTGGGATTTTCCTACAAGGATCCCTAACGCATCCATCACTTTTCATCATTTTTGAATGTTTTCTTTAATTTTTTTGTTAATTTAGTTTCATTTTATTTTACTATTTAAAACCAACAGCCCCTACCTAAACATTAACTATTTGCACTACAAAAGATTTACACACACTTTGTACGAAGTTGGAAATATTTTATAATGCTACTGAATTGTTTTCAGGAATAAATTATCCAACTTCATATAGTTGTTTTAGTAATATGTGTAAGATCAATAAAGCTACATATGATTGGATACTTGATTCCAGTGAGGCGATTTGAGTTATAAAAGAGCAGATGATAGAGAAGCTCAATTCTTATTAGTATATAGTCGTACATATTGTGGCAAAAATTTCTGTGTTTTACCCGTGATATAAGATATAAGAGTTTAATTTTTATCATGACTTGTTTTACAGTAACTAGGCTCAAAAGCATGGTGATGTCACTAGACAATTATGATATGATTTGTTTAATGATTATTAACTAAGATTAAACAAAAAGTAGGATCATAGTAGTTCAACTCCATCTTTAAGTTCAGGTTCAACTTCAGCTTCAGCTTCATGAAAGGCTAGTGTGAAACACATATTTGCAAAATTCATCAAAGAAAAAAGAGTTATGACTTCTTATATTAGGATGAAGTTAGATAACTATTTGGAGGTAGATATTATGACTAATTGAAGTTGTGGAGTTCGATGTATTGCTACGGTGAAGAATCATGGAAGTGATTTTTTTTATCATGCAAGTAACTACACGAGATCTCTTACAATTCTAACATCTATTATTGCTTCGGAGTCTGCTTTTAGTATTGACAGTTGAATAATTAGTTCTCATCATGTTAGACTTTATCCTAATATTGTCAAAGCTTTTATGTGTGTACTCGAAATTGGTTAGATGATGAAGATATTGAAGGCAGACTATATTCTTTATGATATGTTAATTTTGTTTATCATAATAATTTTAACAATCATAAAATGTATTATCATATCTTATATTGTCTTTCTATATTAACACAAGTACTAATACAATGACTAGTCATTCAACTGAAAAATTTTTCAAAAAAATATTTAATAATTAAGGTATATCTAATTGTTGATTATCATTAATATTCATTGAATTCAATTGTTACAAAATCAAGTATAATTTAAGTAGTAATGTTTTTATATGTATTGCGGATTTATTATATTTAATCTTTGTTTATGAATTTACTTATTTTCACGTAATTGCTTTGGTTGTTTACAAATAAAGTTATAATTATTCACTTTTGTGTTTTTATGTAGGCTCTAAACTATTGTCTCTTCTAGTTTATTTAACTTGTCTCTGCATGTTTATTCTCTATTCTCCAGTTATAATTGATTTTTTTGACTTTTTATAAATTATATAATTTAACAATGTGGATAATGTTAGCAATATGATACTCTTTTGTTTTGATAATAAAATGATTTTCATAATATTCCTGTAATATTTGTTGCATAAGTGAACTTATAAATTTATAATATTAGCATTATGAAAATCTTTTTTAATAATAAAATGACTTTTATAATATTTTACTGTGATATTTGTTGTATAAGTAGTAAATCAAACACCAATCTAACAAAAGAATATTGATTAGTAAAAAAAAGAAAATAATAATTTAAAAAATTAGGCAAAATATTACACTAAACAATTTTAATAAAATGAGTTTTTAGATAATAAAATATATTATAAAATGTTTACATAATTTTTTAAAACTTAAAAATTATTATTTTTTAGTTAAAAACGAGCCAGTCTGATTGGGTTGAGTCGAAGCCTGAGTTTTGCTACCCAGTTCGAGTCCAACCCGATACACAGCCGGTGTCCAGCACTATGAACTCTACTTCTGTGTCCGGCGTGGCGACGATCGGATCAACCGAGCAGTGTTACCGGTGAACACCGGTTACTATTATTCTTGTATTTAATTTTAGGTCCAAAATGCACTGATAATAATAACAGAAGTACCTCTATCTATTTAGTAATTATTCCCCCTGACCCTGACGCAGTTAACATTTTGACAAATCCTAACGAAGAGAGGTTCAAATTCAAAAACTGATTCGATTAACAATTTGTTACTTCTGCTCTGTGCCTGGTTGATGGGTTGAGGTTTGCCAAAACGGAGGTAATTTGTGGTGGGCGTTTTTGGATTTCGTGTACCAAATTTGTGTGCCTAAAAAACAGAACTTGAAAGTCGATGCTAACCCTCCGATCTTCGACTCCGTTTCTACTTCACGCCTCGAATTGATATGCATTTCTTTTCAAGATTTGCTTCTGAGGTTACTTCCATTCCAATGACGATTTTAGTTTTGTCTTTTTTTGAAAAATGATTTTAGGTTGTCTTTGCTTCTGGGTAGATTGGAAATTTCTGTTTTCTCCCCTCAAATTAAAATATGGGTTTTCCTGAAAGCTGTGTTTTCATCGATTCTCTACAGGTCCTTGTTACTTTTTTTTTTTTTTCTTTTCATTCTGTAAGTAGACTTGGTTATGATTGTTCTTTTTCATTTTTCTTTTTTATTTGGTCATCCTACGCTAATCTCTAGTTCCCATGTTGTCTTGTTACGAAGCTGAGAATTGAGCTCTATTTGTTTGCATGTGGATCTTGATCCAATTGCTGAGATTAGAGTTAATTGTTGTCTCCTCCCTCGACTGAGCATTACAGAATTAGATTTTTATTTTGTGTGTTTGTATTGAAAGAACGATATAAATCCAACCTTTCTTCTGATTTTCTTTTCATTATTACAATTTGGGGCTTGCTTTTTCTAAATTGTGGTTGTTTGGCTCCAAAAACCACTATGCTTTCATAAATTCAGCGCTTTGCACATTGTTGCTTTTGCAAGGATCGGAAGGATTTTGCTAAGTTATTTGTTTCTTTTCTTTATGAAAGCACAGGAAAAAACTGTTCTACCAAGTAGTGGAGCTTATAAAGTGGGTTAAATAGAATTCTATGATGCTTGTCTTTCCCTTATAACCCTTCCCATCCTTTTTTGATTGTGGTGCAATTATCTCTTGCAGTGCTGCATAAACACTATTATAGGACAGGTAGTATTCTGGAATATGATCTTAACTACATTCTTGTTGTGAGTTGTTCAGATTCCATTAAAGAAATAATTAATGAAGCTTCTGCTAGCAAGTCCGTTCAATGCATTTGTTCTGGCAGCTATACTGATATTGGATCTGGGCCTTCCATGGATGATGAACACATACGGATTGATAGACTTATCTGTACATTAAGGTTCATTTTTCAAGTGACCAAGAGCTTTTTATGCTGTGTTCTACAGCAATGGACAACCTGATGCAACTGCCTATGTCAAACAAAATGCGATGAGGTTGTTTTTTCAAGATGCTGATTTGCCACAAACATCTGATTACCGATTTTGTCTTCATGGCAGCATTGGTGAATTCCCACCAGAATTACTAGCAGACTGTGCCTTGGCCATTGAGAGTACTGTTAGTAATTCTTGTGGAACAACTGCTTTAACTGCCCTTGTTCTTGGAAGGCATTTACTGGTTGCTAATGCTGGGGACTGTCGAGCAGTTTTTTGTAGGAAATGGTCGGCTGGTGATATGTCCCCAAGTTCACCATCCTTCATACTTGCCTTTGAGTGCAGACGGTTGAATAGATAGGTGGTTACATCGAAGAAGAATATCTTAATGGAAATCTCTGTGTTAATCGGGCTCTTGGTGACTGGGATTTGAAACTTCCATTTGGGTCTGTAATAATATTAACAGAAGATGAGTTCTTGATCATTGGATGTGATGGTATTTGGGATGTCATTTCTAGCTGTGATGCTGTCAGTTTTGTACACCGTGGGCTCAGACACCATGATGACCCTGAGCTAAGTGCCAGAAAACCTGTCATGGAAGCATCACGGTTGCATTCTGCAGATAATCTTAGTGTAGTAGTTATCTGCTTTTATTCACCAGTGTGTTGTGACCGGATGCCCTCAGAGGCCAAGGTTGAGGTGTTTTAGCCAAGGTTGAGGTGTTTTAGCCTTTGAGAGGAAAGCAAGAATAGGTTGAAGAGCTTGTTAGAAGGCAATCGATATACATAAAAGATTATTTGTCTTAATGAGGGTGGTGAGTGTGCATCTGTTTTTGGGTGGTGCAGTTTTGCAGGGTAGAAGAGAGCATATTTAGTATTTGCTGATGAATTGCTGGTTATTTGTTATTTAATATTTGTTTTGGTATCAACTATCAACTGAAGCGTGAATGCGATTAGTTTCTTACTAAATGGGTATGGGAGGGATGATAAGTAAGTAATGATGCGATGTGGCTATGCAACCAAACGAATGCCACACCTCATTTCCAGACAGAAGGGGATGATGGTACTGGTAAGGAATCTGATTCTGAGGCCATCGTTTTGTATGGAAGAAGATTATCCTAAGAAATATAATAAAAATAATAATATCCGTCTTATTACTCTTGTCATTCTGTATGTAAAATTTGAATTCAAATTTTTTATCCAATATTACTGTGTCTTATGAAATTTCAGCCATTTATTTTGCGGGACTTACGCGGGATCTATGTGAGACCTACGTAAATAAATGACTGAAATTTATTGGACACAATAAAACATCATAATATTAGACAGAGGATCTGTAATCGTAAAATTTACGCGTAACGTACTCAGCTCACAAGATTATTTGTTTTATAAAGGTTTAAAGAGGTACGTAGCTTAGCTTCATTTCTACAGCTATTCATATTATGCCTTCGAAAGAGAATCATTTTTTTTTCTTTTAACGTTAATTTATTATTGATCAAACATTAAGTCAAGCCGCCAGATCAACGGCTTTGATTCATTCAGTGGTCTGACGCGTAAGAATCCAGTCCAGTCATTGGTAAGCAAGAACAGGCTTATTTAGAACCAGAGTAAAATCACTCCCTCACTGTTTCATTATTTTATATATAAGAGAGGCGAGTCAGAGTGTGTCTCTGTGTAGATAGAAAAAAAGCAGAAGGAATCGAAAATGGCGATGGCAAATTTGGCGAGAAGAAAAGCGTATCATCTTCTGTTCCCTGTCCGTAATTCCTATGCTCTTTCCTCCTTCTCTCGCCGATTCGCTTCAGCCGCATCTGACGACAACGACGTCGTTGTCATCGGCGGCGGCCCCGGTGGCTACGTAGCGGCCATCAAAGCCGCCCAGCTCGGCCTTAAAACTACTTGTATCGAGAAACGCGGTACTCTCGGTGGCACTTGCCTCAATGTTGGCTGCATCCCTTCTAAGGTATTTATATATAAATATATTACAATTTATATTTGTTAGGTTTTTAACTTCTGACTTTCTCTCTTTTTTAGATTCCGGGGCTATGTATAGTTGTTTTGGTTCTGTTTACTTAGTTTCTGATCTAGCTTTGGTTTCAAGGTTAATTTTCCATTTCTATGTTCATACCGTCTTTTTATGTCAATTTATATAAACATTTTCCCCCGGGGATTGCTTTCAATTGATTGCTCGATTTTTCGGCGCTATCCAAAGTAAAATAATGGCTTTTTGTTGGTTGTGGAAATTAATATTTGTAGTTTTCCTTTGTTGGGGATGTGAACGGATCAATTAAAAGATGTTTCTTTCGTGATGGATGTACGAAGGATGCTTTCCTTCTTGAGAATTTTGAGCTGAAATTTCTTCTATTTTCCAGTTGTTTTAACGATAAGTATGTGGTAGAATGTAAATGTAAGAACTTTGTGGTAATGAGCATCTCCTATGTATGATTGAAAATAAGCCATTTTCAAAACCGAGTAGTTTGAGTAATGCTTTTAGATTTTTGATATCTGTAAGAGGTTTAATTAGTTCTGGCAGTTGGCCATTCTTTGATACTAGCTATTAGCGTATTTAAGTTATCTCCTTTTTCTAACTCATCACGTAGCCAGACCTCACCTTTCTGCTTTCAGTGACAATTTTCTTCCCGAAAACTCTCACAATATATTTATATATATGTTTTTTTTTTCATTTGTGAACTAGAGCCTGCCACTTTAACAAACTTACCTACTATGTTGTATTAATTTATCTGATTAGTTCGGACCATATGTAACTTTACTATGACCTTGTAATAGGCATTTATTGGTAACTTCGTGCTCTATTGTCTATGCATTTGTAAATTGATTGACATCTTTTGTTCAGGCACTTCTACACTCGTCCCACATGTTCCATGAAGCCCAACATTCATTTGCTAACCATGGAGTAAAGTTCTCTTCTGTCGAGATCGATTTAGCAGCCATGATGGCTCAAAAAGACAAAGCTGTAACAAACCTTACTCGAGGTATTGAAGGTTTATTTAAGAAGAACAAAGTGAACTATGTCAAAGGTTACGGCAAGTTTGTCTCTCCCTCTGAAGTGTCTGTAGACAGCATTGATGGTGGGAAGGCCACCGTGAAGGGCAAGAATATTATTATTGCCACTGGTTCAGATATCAAGTCTCTGCCTGGTGTAACCATAGATGAGAAGAAAATTGTATCATCTACTGGTGCTTTAGCCTTGTCAGAAATCCCCAAGAAGCTTGTGGTCATTGGGGCAGGTTACATTGGGCTGGAGATGGGCTCAGTGTGGGGCCGGCTTGGTTCGGAAGTAACTGTTGTTGAGTTTGCTCCTGATATTGTACCAAGCATGGATGGGGAAGTTCGAAAGCAATTTCAGCGTACCCTTGAGAAGCAGAAGATGAAATTTATGCTCAAAACTAAGGTTGTTGGAGTTGATACATCTGGTGATGGCGTGAAGTTGACCATTGAGCCTGCATCTGGTGGCCAGCAGACAACACTTGAAGCTGATGTGGTTCTTGTCTCTGCTGGTCGGATTCCATTCACTGCTGGGCTTGACTTGGATAAGATAGGTGTGGAAACTGACAAGGCTGGGAGAATTTTAGTCAACGATAGGTTTCAAACAAATGTTTCTGGTGTCTATGCCATTGGAGATGTAATTCCAGGGCCAATGCTAGCCCACAAGGCTGAAGAGGATGGAGTTGCGTGTGTGGAGTTTATAGCTGGCAAGCACGGCCATGTGGACTATGATAAGGTCCCTGGAGTTGTTTATACACATCCTGAGGTTGCTTATGTTGGTAAGACTGAAGAGCAAGTTAAGGCACTTGGTATTAGTTATCGTGTTGGAAAGTTCCCGTTCATGGCAAATAGTCGTGCTAAAGCCATTGATGATGCTGAGGGGATAGTCAAGATATTGGCTGATAAGGAGACTGACAAAGTACTAGGAGTCCATATCATGGCACCTAATGCTGGGGAGCTTATTCACGAGGCAGCAATCGCCCTTACTTATGATGCAGCAAGTGAGGATATAGCACGCGTGTGCCATGCACATCCCACAATGAGTGAAGCATTGAAGGAGGCTGCCATGGCCACTTATGACAAGCCCATTCACATATAAAAGATAATTACGTCTTGTTGTTTTCATTTTATTTTTCAAGGACTTCGGAATTGTTTTAGCAAGCACTTGCTTAAATAGAAAGTTGCTGTTCATTTACTTGAATGTATTCGAGAGAGAATAACTTAATGCGAGTTTATGCACCAATAACGTCCTTGGTAAGTTGAAGGAGAACACATGCAAATGTCGGAGGCATTTAGTTTAAATTTAGGAACAGATGTTTTCATGCTTTGATGTATCATTATCAGTGCAGTTGCTTGATATTTCTCCAGCACCTGTCATAATTCTTACTTTGAAGTTTCCAGTTGATTATGATCGTGTATTTTTTTTTTAGGTTAAGGCTCTAATTGCTTGATGCTTCTCCAGCACCTGTCATAATTCTTACTTTGAAGTTTCCAGTTGATTATGATCGTGTATTTTTTATTAGGTTAAGGCTTTAATTGCTTGATGCTTCTCCAGCACCTGTCATAATTCTTACTTTGAAGTTTCCAGTTGATTATGATAATGTATTTTTTATCAGGTTAAGGCCCTAAGCTTCATTCCGGTGTCCATTGTCAACCAAGTTTTGAGAAGCTCTCTCACTGCAGTAGTTCTGTATCAAGGTTTTATTTTTATCATTATAGTCGTGTGAAGTTTTATACATTTGGCATAACGCCATGAACCTTCTTCTGTGGCAACTTTGTCACGAAAAATTATATTTACTTTTGCCCACGCACTACGTGAAGAAAATGTAAGAGCACCCAGTACACCATCAAAGATGAAGAAAATGCTGCAGCAGCCGAGAAAGCGCAAGTACCACTTAGGATCCTTTGCCACAAACTCCAGAACATAATCAAACAGATGACGTGCTCTATGCAGTCCTAGTCAAAGTATAAACTATTTGGACCTCATCATAAAGGCAAATGTCAAGTGGCACCAACCTCTAACTGCTTGTTGCCGAAAACATGACATGCCTAATAAGATGGTTATTCCCAGAAGTTCACGTGTCAAAGCAATGATGTAATGATGAAACGGAGTAGTAGAAAATAATGGGTATAATTGGGTTAGACATTGCGCATTTTCTATCATCATGCAAAAACAATTGCTCCTGCTCCTAGCACCAAAAGAACCTCAAAGCCTAGCTCATAAACATTGACAAACATTTGCTAGAACTGAAACCTCAGCTTATCTCTATTTCTTTACACGTGCCAATAGATCTCACAAGTCCCTAACCCATTCGAGGCATTCAGACCAATGCTTATGTCCCCACTTCACAAAGGGCCTCTCAATCGTTGCAAGTCCAAATTTCACTACTTCCACAAACAAACGCATGGTAGCAGAGAAACAATACAAGTAGGAAGAAGTTATGGCTCCCCTCGCATATCTTGGCGCCTCCTGGCCTGCAACGCCAATCGTGCATCTCTCTCCCTCTCAAATTCCCTGTAATCTGCGCGCTGTAAGAATGAAACCTTGTCTAGGTACTGGTTTGAGCTCTTCTTGTAAGCATCTAACTCCTCTTCTATTCCCTTGTTTTCATCCTTAAATTCTCCCCAATCTTTCTTTGTTTTGTCAAGCACACTGAGTTTTGGTTTCTTCTTAATTTGTTCCAGAACAGCATCAACAGCAGAGGGGGCAGAAGCTTTGGCCTTCTCAGCTGCCTCCTTTGATTCAGCATCTACAAGCTTCTTTATTTCAATTTCGTGACCAGCAAAGTCCCGGACCTCTGTGATCTGCAGAAGAAAGCACAAATTTGATCACAATAACCAAATTGTTGATATTCAAACTGGCATGTCAGAAGCCCTTCAGATAGCCGATAAAATTATCAATTGGCTTTCCAAGTATTGGATTTTGTGTACAGAAACACCATATTAATAGGCTCAAGTGTAGATAGATTAGAAGCTAGCAAATTTTCAAATAGATATGCTCTCATTCTCACTCTTTTTCGAGCTGTACAATAGCATGTATCAAAAAAATATGAACAAGAATTGGTTTTGAATCAAAATCCCCATGCTTGTATGTCTGAACATGCCTTACAATTTCATCCAGACAGTTTCCAGGGATGTTAAACCATTACATAACCAGTTAAAAGTATTACCAGAGAAGGGTAATAAATAGGACACCAAGGTTTATGAATAGGAATAGAGGTTTTACCCACCTCAACCTTTCCCCTGCCTGATGCAACAGCTGCAGCATCCTTGACAGCAGAAAGAGCAGCAGCAGCAACCTTTCTGGCCTCATGGCTATTATCATATTCTGCCCCACTAATTCCCTGCTGTTGTGAATACTTCTCAGGACCTCCTGCTTTCCGTGACGTCAGGCCTAGCAAAGTCATCCAATTCTAGTTTGGAATAATAAATCAGATAGAGCAGCTTACTTCCATTGAAAAATTGAGAAAAATTGAGAAAAAAAAACCTTACATCAGATTTCAGTTGAGAAGAATTATCTGCAGTTGAACTAGACTTGTTTGAAAAAGATTTTAACATTTTATTACATATTCTACTATTCATTTGGTCCCACATAGCATCAATCTTCTTGTCCATATCACTGTTGGATCCCTTAAGCTGGCTATCTTGCACGTGAGATGCAGTCTCTTTAGGTGCCAAACCCAGATATGTCATCCAGTTCTATTAGACAAAATCACAGTTAATCAACTGATATTCAGTCATTTATTTTTAGAAGTAATGAAACAAACGACAGATTATCCTCACATCACTAAGCTTGGTTGAAATAGAGTTCATGGTTGAAGCACTACGCTTGTTTGAAAACATTTTGACAGTCTTATTAGATACCCTTGCATTCATTTGCTCCCAGATAGCTGCTGCACGTGCTTCCATCCCTAAAAAACAAACAAGATCTCTTGATCAATAAAACAAAAGCCCATTGAACAAATCTGGGCATTCATAGTGACTGAGGGGGTCAAAGATCAAGAAGAAAAGTTGTTACCAGCTTCTCCAGGTTTTGGTTCTGAACTTGGAACGGGATTACCTTCTTTAACTGGCTCAACTTGAGAACCCATCATATACAGTAATCTTCCCTGAAACATGAAGCTCAATATAGAAATTCAGGAAAACATCCTTCTTCAAAACCATTAGGTCCCGACAATATTAATAGGTTCCCCAAAGATGCACCTTAACATAATAGAAACTACTATACTTCTGTAATTCTCTCATAAGTAGGTATTAACCACATAGTTGTCAGTTAGTCTCAAGTCACAGCATCACTCTGGATGCTGAACACAAGAAGTTCATACTAATGGGATTCAATAGTTTAAACAAGAACAACATATTATAGTTATAAACTGAAAAACAAGAAAAGACGATGGTTAAACATAAATTAGATACATAAGGACCTCATTATCAGCAATAAACAAGCAAAGAATCCGGTTCAAAAGACCACATAATTCAATCGAAAAGCCCACTTCGACACCACCCAAAAAAAAAAAAGGAAAAAGCATGCTCATTTTACCCCCCTAATTTTGGAAAACAGACACCCTTTAGAGAATTTGATTGTAAAAAGTCGGTGATGTTTACCTGATCGGAGAGTTGTCGAGCGAAGATATGCCACCTCCAAGGGAAAGGAGCTAAAAAGGAGACGAGGTGAGAGACTTCGATCTAAATTTAGGCGAAGAAGAAATCGTATGTGAAAAGGGAACGACGACGTTTAAGGGACTCGAAATAAACAACAAATCCAGGGTTGGTCCAAGCCCAAAGCTATTTTTAAATATTATCAGTTTTGTATTTTAATGAAAATAATGTGTATTTCTTATATTTATTTAATTGATAGAAGCTAAAAAGTAACAATAGTTAGTAAATGAATGAGTCTTACTTTAACTAGCCGTTCACCTTCACGCACATTTTGGGGAAAATATTTATTTCGATAAAAAATGAAAATTTGACGTTTATAAAATACGAAAATAAAAATATAAGTATGAACAATTGTGTTATAGAAAATATAACATTAAATAATACTATATAAATTAACTCAATACATAAAAGAGAACTAACAGTACCTTTTTATTAAGAATTAAAAGAGAAATACAACAAAGACAAGTTCCAAAAATATATAAAAATAATAATTTAAGAGTTTTTAAAATTTCTGATAATGAAACTACATTACTAAATATTTTGCCTGACTATCATACTAAGTATCAAAAGCAAAAATTGAATATGTGAAGTTAGTTTAAAAGGGTCTTGATATTAAATTACAAAAAAAAAGATATAAAATCTCCTAACTTATAGGAATGGGCAACAAAATGTTTGAATATAATAAGGGTTTCAGTAGGTACTTATATTATAAAAACAAATTCTTTTGATTCAGCAATGGTCGAAGAAGGGCCATTTTTAATGTTTTATAGGCTTTAGGTAAAGTTAAACAAAAAAAAGGTTTTTATGAAGGTTAAAAGTGAGCCTTATTTTGTCTCATTTTATTCTTTATAATGGTCAAGAATGAGCCTTATTTTGCATCATTTTGTTCTTTATGAGGGTTAATAATGGGTCTTATTTCGTCTCATTTTGTTCTTCATGAGGGTCAAGAATAGATCTTATTTTGCTTCATTTTACTCTTTATGAGGGTTACGAGCGAGTTTTATTTTGCCTCATTTTTTCTTTATAAAGGTCAAGAGTGGACTCTATTTTGTTCTTTATGAGAGTTGACGGGGTCTAGGCCGAAGTCAACATCCCTAAAACTTGTGTTTGCCTCTCTTAAAGAGCAAAAATCTCTTACAATCAAAAGAAAAATGTAGGCTTTGTCTACCTAAATTCATTACATGTTTGACACCTTTAAACCAGAAGAGTTCTTTAATATTTTTGCAAGGAAAAATTAATTACATCATCATCAAAGTATAGAATTCACGCAAAGGAAGAACTCAAATGTAAAGATTACTACAAATACTATAATATATGGAGTTGTCCACTGAATTAAGGGTTCAAGAATGTTTCCTAAGATTGAATCAATAAGGAAATATTGTTGTTTGCTAAAGTTGACTAAACCATGTTGATAGATGAAGATTCATTCCCACCAGTTGTAACCATTAAGCCTCTAAGTTCGATCTATGCCTATTGATAGATGTCATAAAGAAGTTGTAGATTGTGAAAGATCATTTTGTATCAGCATCAAATTTAAGTATTTTTGTTCCTAACTATAATTTAAATGCTAATGGTAGGACTAAAAATCAACGGATTCCTAAAATCCAACAGAAAGAAGAAATTATAGGACAAAATCACTAAATAGAGTTCACTCAAGTCTTGACACAAAGATATGATCCGCAAATGCTAAGTTTTTAGTGTAGACAACATCGATTTATAGTAGCATTGTGGATGCCACTATTTCAACAATGGTAGCATATAAAGCATGCCAAAAATTTGGTTTTCTTATTGAAATGAAGAAGATAACATGAAGAAGTAGCAAGTAAAAGATGGAAGCAAGGTTCAATGTTGGTGATGGTTGGCAACACAATTCGTGAAGAAGGAGAAGAGAAGTCCACGAGAAAGATGAAGACAAGAGTTAAAAATGAAAGACATAACAATTACTTTGGTCTTTCAAGTGAAAGAACTGCGAGAGAGAGAGGGGTGGTGAGTGGTAGTGACACATGTCACTTTCTTATGGTCCCATAAGGACCCTTATTAAGACTAGTCTATTTGTCTCAAATTTATAATCCAATTGTCTCTACATTTTCAATGACACTTGTAATTAAATCTCAAAGTCATTTATCAAAATTTTCAATGCTAATTGACAGTAAATTCTGAAGTGAATCACAAGTTAATAATATGATAACTAAACACACAAGAAGGGGGGTTGAATTGTGTATACTTTTTTTAAAAATACCCTTCTTTTAACAAAACTTGATTAATCAGATTTACTATGCTTTTTGTATATTCAAATCGTAACAAAAACAAGTATATGAGAGTAAGAGTTAAGAAAGTTTGAACACAGCAATTTTATCCTGGTTCACCCCAAACC
>JANZLH020000393.1:446457-470345 GCA_026770325.2 Erythroxylum fimbriatum
GCAAAAAAGTTCCTCAATTTTTTAAAATTTTCGGTACCGGCCGATATTTGACCTATATTTTGAATACCGGCCGGTACCGACCGGTATTTTTCGCCGATACCGACTATACCCATACCGATACCGGTTTTCGGTCGGAACGGAACATACCGGCCAATAGGTACGGAATTAAAAACACCGGGTGTTTCCTTTACATTAATTGTAAGAAAATATTGCATCAACTCGTAGGAAAATATGAGTCTAGATTTGCTGTCCAATTTTATGGTGTCTTATACTGTCACATGAATCTCAGCCATTCATTTTATGCGGGATTCACATAGAACCTGCATAAATAAATAGTTGAAATTTATGGGAAAGAATAAAACACCGTAAAACTGGATAGAGTATCTTTTCCACGCTCGTCCGAGACAAAATAAGCATACTCACTCTCAACCACACCGTAAGATTTGCCTAAGTGTGACTAAATAAATCTAAATGCCCTTGCCAAGCACAGCTTAAAGATCCATTTCTGTAGCGAGCATGTGCATAGCTTCAGTCTCCTGACCTCGAACACCATAATCTAATATGCATTGAGGTATTATTTGGAATCTTGTTTTCATCTGTTTCAAGCGAGCTGTTTATGTCTTGCGGTGAGAACTGAGAAGATATTGATGATGTCCTAATCTCTGTAGCAGGGAAGTAGTTGAAAATTTACTGTCTTCAGTTAATGATGTTGTAGGATAATATAGGCTACCTTCGACTTCATTTACAGCCGCTAGCCACCTATTACAATATTGTTTTCCTTGTATTTTTATTGCTTTCAACTACTTGCAACTAAGAATCAAGGAAATCAACGATGGCGGCAACAATGGTTCAAAGAAGTGCGAATTTATGCATTCTGGCTCGACCTCTGAGAGTCGGTTCTTTTTCATCAAAGGTTGTTCCTGTTTGATCGTACTTTATTTGAATGAGTTTATTTACAAGTACTCATTCACTAATATCATGTTATGCAAGTTCTTAGATTGGAGCCTACTCTCATTACACTTCTCCTGCTGCATCTTCTTTGCAACAAGAAAGTGAATCATCTGCCTACAGGTTTTTCTTTGTTGTTCCAGACAACAGAAACTGATTTGCATTTTGTTTCCTGCTTTTGTACAAGTGCTCGGTCTTTAGTCTTATTCATAATCTTTCTGAATGGACGACAGTGATGTGGATGAGTGTGTCGATGTCGATTGGGATAACCTTGGGTTTGGTTTTATGCCAACTGACTACATGTACACGACGAAATGCGCTAAGGAAGGGCATTTTGAACAAGGCCTCCTTACTCGCTACCAGAACATTGAACTAAGTCCCTTTGCAGGAGTCATAAACTATGGCCAGGCAAGCTACATTAGTTTCTTTTTTCCTTGATTTCTATGGAGCCACTCTTTGAACTTGCTGAGCAAAAGCGTTATCTTTTGTTCAGGGATTGCTTGAAGGTACAAAAGCGTACAGAAAAGAAAATGGAAACCTTCTTCTCTTTCGTCCGGATCAAAATGCCATTCGCATGAAAATTGGAGCTGAGAGACTGTGCATGCCTTGTCCCTCAGTTGATCAATTTGTTGATGCCGTGAAACAAACTGTCATTGCTAATGAACGTTGGGTAATATCTCTGTTTCGTTTGAGAGTATGCAATTGTGCAAATAATATGGCTTAAGTACTTTGCCCACGTATTGAACAGGTTCCTCCTCCAGGCAAAGGATCTTTATACATTAGACCTTTGCTCATGGGAAGTGGTCCTGTTCTGGGATTGGCACCCGCACCTGAGTACACATTTCTGGTATATGCTGCACCTGTTGGCAATTACTTCAAGGTGTGTATCTATTCCTAACTAAAAGTTCAGGTAGCAATATCTCACCAACTCACAGGTTCAAATATGCATGATTTTCCTATACAGAGTGGCATTGCACCTTTGGACTTGTACGTTGAGGAGGAATATCACCGAGCTGCTAGTGGTGGAACTGGATTCGTAAAAGCAATAAGCAACTATGCCAAAGTTAGTTAATGCTTAATACCATAATCTAGTGTGTTTACTGTTCCAACAGGCTGGTACCTCGCTGATTTTTCTCTTCCTTCTTCGTTTGTAGGGTCTGAAAGCATCAGGTAGAGCTAAGAGTAGGGGATTTTCTGATGTTTTGTACCTCGACTCTGTGGAAAAGAAATACTTGGAAGAGGTCACCTGTTCTAATATATTTATTGTAAAGGTATTATCTTTCGAACATATGACCAATCGAAATCTTCGTTCGACAAGTACATAATATTTTCTCTTTACACTAAACTTGTTTATCTTCGGTTTCAGATAGACCTTGTGCCTGACATTCTTTATTTTAATTAGGGTGACGTTATTTCTACTCCTGCTACGAATGGGACTATCCTTCCAGGGATCACTAGAAAAAGCATTATAGACATTGCTCGTCATAATGGTTATAAGGTAAAATCCGCCATGCTAACATTGTGAACCTTTGTTCATCTCAAGCGCAACATTGTGAAACTTCAAAATGTCAGGTCGAGGAACGTGTTATCTCCATAGACGAATTGATGAATGCTGATGAAGTTTTTTGCACCGGAACCGCCGTAGTTGTTGTGCCGGTCGGCAGCGTTACCTATCAAACCAATAGGTAATTGCAACTACTCGATCAATCTTCACTTCTTAGAGCACAGAGGAGTACCATTTTAATTTTAATTGTTTCTTGGCTTGTCTGGAATTATGTAGTATCTCTTACTATTCATGTTGGATTGCAGAATTGAGTTCAGAACAGGTCTTGAATCCCTCTCGCATCAACTGTATTCAACTCTCCTGGGAATTCAGACTGGTGTTATTGAGGATGTGAAGGGCTGGACTATCGAAATTTAATAGCGTTTGTCACTGGTAACATTGAGACTGGTGTTACTTCTTTTCGCTGCATTGGTTTCCGGATATAATCCTGGACTTTAAGTAATTTTTTGATACTGTTCTTATTACTCATTAATTCAAAAATACTTTGTTATAATTTTAAAATAGAATAATTCTACTTTTGCCCAACATAATCCTTTAGACCCAAAGTCAATGGGTCCAGAATTAGTCTGGGTGTGGATCGCTTAAAGGTGCCTTCCCATAATCAGAACCCGCCTAGGACACCTTGTGGGTAACCAAAAAAGTCAATGAGTCCGGCTGATCCAAAGGTAATATTAATCATACACAACATTATCAATTTTACATTTCATGTGCTTTCTTTATTCGGTTTAAGGATGACAAAGTTAAGGAGTGAATTCTTTTTAAACTTGATTTATCATAAAAAATTTAGTTTAACTTAAATTGGATCAATTCAAAATCAATAAATTCATATTTAATGAGATTTAAATTTACATATTTAAATTTAATAAAACTTATTTTTAAAAAAAAATATTTTCGATTTTAAATTTTATGTAATTGACTTTGATTAGGAATAACAATTAGACTAAAGTTCCATTATATACAAGTTAGCTCAAATAACTTAAAATGATATTATTTTATATTATGAGCTTAGATTATTAGGATCAAATGTAAAGGCCATCATAAGAAAAAAATCTAAGAACCAGCCAGAGGCTGATCCTTTGTCCCAACAAACTAGTACCAACTCTGTCCCATTGTATCTTAGCCTTCCATTTATGTGGGAAAAAAAAAGGTTTATGGGCTGGTTCCCCCTCAAATCCTTTGTCCCAACAATCCAGAAAATTAGAGAGCATTAACGAAAACAACTTCTTTCTTAGTCTTTTTTTCTAACTATTGCTGGGAACTGTCTAGAGCACCACTCTTTCTCTTTCTTTTGCATGCAATACTTTTCTCATAAATTCTCTCATTGTATTTGTTCTGCAGAAAATTATGAAGAAGTTGTAGAAATTCAAAATCTCTTAAAACATAAGCAAAAATTACATAGTTAGATTGCATGTCGTGATTATTTAAGACAAATTAAATATTAAATCTATCATGTGGCATGTCAAGGCAATTTTCACTAAAATATTATATTATATATATGTCAATTTCAAAATAAATATTTTTTATCAGAATCTTTGTTTCCATATGTGTATATCAATATTGACGATAGATTTAAAAGTTGAACTATTCTTTATATCCGATTTTCCATTTCTTTTTCATTTTGCGCGCTCCTAATTTTTGATAGAATTTTGTCATTATTTTTGTGGACTAGCATAATAAACATAATTTTGTACAAATCTCGATTAATTTGATTTAATTTGATGTCAAGATAACTGGGCTTGGTAATTATCTATCAAACGTGTCTTTGGGCTTGTGTTCATGAGTTTGCTATAATGGGTATACTTGACCTATTTTTCAGCACATAGGAGGCCCTACTGCTAGCCGACCTTAAATACAGTCGTTCCATTGAGAACTGTATGCATTTTTTTGCTGATTAGGTTTTGGAATAGCAGTAGTCAATCCTCTGCGTCTCTGTCACTTTGCTTCACAGAAAACAATAATAGATTCAATTGTTCTACAATTTTCAGGTATTTGTCCATACAATTATTGAATCTAGTATGTTGTAATTCTAGGGTTAATCATGTGTGTTGATTAATTATGAAATTAATATGTGATTTTGAATTGATTATTCTTTAATTGGTATCAGAGCCAAGTTAACCCTAATTGTGACTACTAATTTTGTGTAATTTTCGAGATATTAATTTCATAGAATTTAGGGATTTTTGAATTTGTTAATTGTTTTATGTGAAATCATTTTTGTTTTTGTTAATTTGTTTCGATTTGGTGTCAAAGCATGTGGTAGGTTTGTTAAATTTGTTGTTGTCTTTTAAAACCTCAAGAACTCGAAAAACTGAACCATAAAACGTTTTCTTTCTATTTTTTTCGAACCAATTTAGTAGCTTATTTTATGAAATTGATTGAAGGGTTTCATAGGTCGTTAAATTCTAAATCTATTGACACCAATTTTGTTGAAAACAGATCAAAATTGAGTAAGATATGATGTTTTTTCAAACCAGTTCGCGAACCGGGTCGATTGACCCAAATACCAATAAGTCGGGCGAGGAAGACGCAGCCCGGCCCAGCTGGACGTTCCCCACGCGCGGAGGTGGTGCGTGGAGCCGTCTCCGATGGTAGTTTTTCCCCAAAACTTTTCTGTTTGCTCCACTTGCCCAATTCTAATTTATGGTATTTTCTAGATTTTTTTGAAAACTATAAATATTTATTGTCATTTTTTTTAATCATTTTTTTGAATTTAAAATTAAAAAAATATAATGGACTCTTCGAATTTTTTCTTGAAAATTTTTATACTTGTTTCTGGTATTATTTGAGCTTGTGGGGTCCTGTGTATTCTCAGTGTTATGTAGTTATGCACCAAAATTAATTTTGGACGTAAGTTATGCATATAATGTTATATTATATGATTACTATGGTTAATTTTGTAATTGTGACGCTAACTGAACTTATGGGAACAATCTTGGAGAATGTTATTGGACTATTGTCATTCACTTTCTATAATTGTGAGCTTGCCTATCGTGAGACCAGTTATTACAAAATGCTATTGTGATGTTATTATTGGGCATACATTAGATATTGTGTTAATGATGCACTTACCCTATCGATTTGTCTTTATCAATGTGGTTTCTAATGTTTTTTTAATTCATTGAATTATGTCTTTAAGTTTTCAGTATCATATCGATATTAGCTTTAGGGCATAATTTAATGTTCTGGGTGATCTGTGTTATAATTCGAGACCTTTAGGCAGAATTGCAATTGCATGAGAACCCAACTGTATTGTTTGCCCAATTTTGCTAGTTCTTGATACATTTGCTAAATCTCCTTGCGTTATATCAAATTCTAGCTTTGAATTCTTTTATTATACAAAGTATATGTTTGTTAGAGAGAAGGTTAAGGAGTTTCAGACTCGTATAAAGCATATACCCACCGATCTTATGGTGGCAGATTCTTTGTTATTCAGTCTAAAGACTTTTGCTTATAATTATTGCTATTATTGTTATTGCCATATATTTTATTGATATATTGCGCAGATACGTTTAAATGTTTGTATATATATGGAATTTTGTTTGAGACATTTTGTACCCAGTATCATTTTGTTGTTATGAGATATTTTGTTAAATCTATATAATTGGCATCTTGGGTGGATGCCTGGGCCATTTTGTTTGGAATTGCACAAACGGATCACCATTTTGTGTGCATTTCTTTATGACACATTCTATTTAGGTCATCGAGGTATAGATATCTTGCATATATGTTATCAGTACTCCTATTGGGTATGATTTCTATACTGTTGAGGTACTTGTAACCTTATTTTGGACTTATGATTGAGAGATTGTTAGTTCTACTCTGACATCTTATTGTGACCACATATTGTTATATTAATATGGGGATTTATTTATGTTGTCATTGATGTTGATTATGCTATCAAAGTGGGAGAATGATAGGATTGTCATTATTTGGGTGGACTAGCATAATAAATATAATTTTGTACAAACCCCGACTAATTTGATTTAATTTGATGTCAAGATAATTGGGCTTAGTAATTATCTCTCAAATGTGTCATTAGGGCTGTGTTCATAGGCTTGTTATGATGGATAGGCTTGGTCCATTTTTTTCAGTGCACAAGAAGCCCTACTACTAGCCGATCTTAAATGCAGTCGCCCCATTGAGAACTGTATGCTTTTTTTTGCTGATTAGGATTTGGAATGGCAGTAATCAATCCTCTGTGCCTCTATCACTTCGCTTCACAGAAAACAATAATGGATTCAATAGTTCTACAAATTCCAGGTATTTGTCCATACAATTGTTGAATCTAGTATGTTGCAATTCTAGGGGTAATTAAGCGTATTGATTAATTATGAAATTAATCTGTGATTTTTAATTGATTATTCTTCAATTTTGTCATATTTTAACTTAACTATCACATTACTATTCTTTGAACAATATCAAACTAAACTCCATATAAAAAAGA
This sequence comes from Erythroxylum fimbriatum, assembly GCA_026770325.2. Classification (NCBI taxonomy): domain Eukaryota; kingdom Viridiplantae; phylum Streptophyta; class Magnoliopsida; order Malpighiales; family Erythroxylaceae; genus Erythroxylum; species Erythroxylum fimbriatum. The sequence continues at coordinate 453,414 of JANZLH020000393.1, forward strand.
AAAAAAAAGCTGTATCTTGAGCTTGCAGAATTAGTCCGTCATTAGTTTTGATCTAATGATCTCGTAGATTTATAAATTAATAAAGTGGGGGTTAAGATTAATTATTATTAAACATATATTTCATGTACTCCTTCTTATGGTTGGCACGTGGCATGTCAAGGCAATTTTCACTAAAATATTATATTATATATATGTCAATTTCAAAATAATTTTTTAAATCAGATCCTTTGTTTCCGTATTTGTATATCAATATCAAGCAAATATTTTTTTATCAGAGTCTATTTTTTGAAAATTTTATCAAATCCTTTGTTTATAATATAATATGAACTATTAACTTTTTTCTTATATTATAGGATGTGATATCAAATTATTATGAGATGATGACAGATTTAAAAGTGTTTAATTTTTAGAATTTTTTAATCTAATATCAAGCTTTCTAAAGTTTTCAATTTCATGTATAAATTAGATTAAAATATTATTTTTATTAATGTGACTAATAGTAATAAATGAATATACACGAATTATTTTTTAGACACGTCACCTTAATAAAAACATCCTTTTTACCTAATTTATATTAGTCATCAAAATTAATAAATTCTTAACAAGAAATTAAATTTTTATTTTTTTGAATATTTAGGTTTTTATTAAAATTTTGAGATTTTATAAATTGCACATTTTACAGAAGTAAAGATTTAATTTTACATATCATGAACAACAAATATTTCGTTAATCAATTCATCAAATTATCAACGGAGCTAGTGTTTTTAACTGAATTAACTCAAATTAGTCACTCGATTAAAAACAATATAAATTTCAGTAATCAATTAAAAAAATTCCAAAACTTATTCATTTTAACAGTAGATATCCTTATTCCTCCGAATAAAAAAAAACTTCAACCAAATAGGAAGAGCTCTGCTTCAGACTAAAAGTTAATTGTTAGAAAAGACGAAATCTCTGAGTTTTAAATAAAACCTATCTCTGCATGTTTCTACACGACGTGTCTCTTGTGGCAGCCTGCTTCGGGATCACCAAGGTAACATTATTCATCTCTTTGCTAAGATTTTTATGGTCCTTGATCCTACTCTCACAGAAGTAATTGGCATGAAAGCGGTTTTTAGCCGGTTAAAACTTAATCATATATAGTGTAATATTATTGAATCAGATTGTCTTCTCCTTGTGAATGCTTTGAAAAATGATGTTTCTGATTTATCTTATGCTTGGGTGATTATTTCGGATTATAAAGCTCTTTTACATGAGCTTCGGGATATTGATGTCTGTCATATCAAACAATCAACAAACAGGGCAGCCCATGCCATAGCTAGGGAGGCTTTGTTTCAGTCTGATTTTGTAACTTGAGGAACGGTTTTTTCCCAATTTGTGACAACTATTTCTCGTTCTGAATTTCCTTCTCCTGATGTAATTCAGTCAGGTTTTTTTCGTCAATCATCTGGATCTAGGTCGGATGTACTAGAAGAGTCTGTTGACTTGGGGATAGCCTGGTCCGGTTGATTCGGTTTTCCTGGCCGTTTTATTAGTAATATAGTATCATTTTCAAAAAAAAAAGAACTATCGACAATGGATAGGATCTGGGTTTGCATTGGTCTCTACCGGTCTAAAGTTTGATGAGAATTTAATAATTTAATACCATAAAGGATATCTTCATCCAGGATCATGATTAAACTCCACATATATTTATATATATAAATGCTTTATCTTGCGCTTGCAGAACTATTCCGTCATTAGTTATGATACTAGAGATTTAGAAATGAATCAAGTGGAGTAAGATTAATTGTTATTAAGCATAAAACGAACAGCCTGTTGCTAGAAGTCGAGGACCACCGTCTCCTTCTTGTTGTTGGGACGTGGCATGTCAAGCCAATTCTCACTAAAATGACCAATATATATATATATATATATATATATAATCTCACGTACCAAATAACGCTTGTGGTGTTCCTTTTCAGGATTCCATGGTTTAGATTATTGTTTATAAATTTGACAAAAGCTAAGTCATCCTTCAGACACGACTACTCTTTTACGATCCCTAATCCATATCCACATGGAGAACAAGAAAAGAAGACTTTAAAAAGTGAATGAAAGGTTATCTTGGAACAAAGATAAGATCTACCAACAACACCATCCTTTTAATTGATATTGACCTCTTTATTATGTAATAGTCAAGTAGCTTATTGTCTAATGTTTAGCAGGATTCTTCTTTTACGGTAAAACATCAAAACAACACTGCAATATTGTCCATGGACCATACTTTTCCTAGGAGAGACATTGTATAGACCACGTTACCTCTGCTTAGTACAGTCAATAGTTTAGCCTAATAAATGCTGGCAATCCTATCATTCAATCGGTCCTTGCCTTCATGACGTGGAACACACGATCCAAGTGTTGAATACATCGCCCGAAACGTCGGATTCCATTCCAAAAATGAAACCCATGAACGTTCATGTTGCTCGTGGGATCATTTGAAATGTGTTTCTGAATTCTGATGTTATTTGAAATGTTAGCGGTAAATAATAAATCCAATGTAGGGACTAGGGAGTTTTGTAAGTATTTAAGCAGACTGGGAGAGTCCCATACTCAAGAGTTCTCTTTTGGTCTAAGTAGCTGGCGTTTTCTCTGCTAGCTTATCACCGTCTCGTAATCTTCCAAAGACATCTCTTTCGTGTCACCCAATAATTCCGTCGAGTGCTGCTTCTTTCTTTTTCTCTTCCAAAGAACTCGATAATGGCCGCCGCTTTGCTCCGGAGAACTGCGTGTCTACGCAGTTTGGTTCATCAATCCTTACGAGGTGGTGATGCTTCTTTGAGACAACCCAAGGTTTGTCCATGACAATTTTTCTTTATATTTTCTCGTTAAAATTGAAGGTTCATGATTCCTGGTTGTCTTGATTGGTAGGTTGAACCAAAAAACACGTGTAAATGAATAAACAAGATTGAAAATAATCCTTTCAATCAGTATTTATGATCTTTTCTTGCACATGCTTGAAGGGTGCGGATAATTACTATCGCTACACATCAGAAACGCCATCTCGTCGGCAACAAGCGAGCAGCCCGTGTGTTTACAGGTATGGACTTACGTGGATTCTCACATGTACTGTTAACTTACAGTCCAACGATTTAGTTATGTCTTTTGGTTGCAGTAACGAGGACGAGTACGCTGATCTGGATTGGGACAAACTTGGATTTGGATTCATTCCGACAGATTACATGTACATAACCAAAAGCGCTAAAGAGGGAAATTTTGAGCAAGGACATGTCAGTCGCTATGGAGGTATTGAACTGAACCCTGCAGCGGGAGTCCTGAACTATGGCCAGGCAAGCTTGAACAAGTTCTTCTTATAGACGTTTTGGATTTGTTTTGGAAGAAATCGTAATGGAACTAAACAATTTGTTGTTCAAAACTCTGTTTAGGGTATCTTTGAAGGCACAAAAGCATACAGAAAAGAAAATGGACACCTACTTCTTTTTCGTCCCGATCAAAACGCCATAAGAATGAAACTGGGTGCTGACAGAATGTGCATGGCTTGTCCTTCTGTTGAACAATTTGTTGAAGCTGTTAAGGAAACTGCTCTGGCTAACAGACGTTGGGTAATGACTACTAAATTTTCTTCCCCAGATAAAGAGTCGACTTTGAAAATTCTGCTTTGGATTTAATCTTTATGAGAAGAATTCTAGGAAAAACTCATTTTCAGCTACTATATTCAGTACTTAATTCTTTTAAAATAGGTGCCTCCTCCTGGGAAGGGGACTTTGTACATCAGACCTTTGCTCATTGGAAGTGGTCCTATTTTAGGATTGTCTCCGGCACCGGAATTCACATTCCTTGTCTTCTCTTCACCAGTTGGCAACTATTTCAAGGTGGGTTTCAGTTTCTATAATGAATCATCTTACGGATTGTTGTTGAATTGTCTCTAAATTCCTTGAACTTTATACAGGAGGGCATAGCACCGTTGAATCTATATGTCGACGAGGAGTTTCATCGTGCTTCTCCTGGAGGAGCTGGGGGTGTTAAATCCATCACGAATTATGCACCTGTAAGTGATCGATTCCAATTCCTGACACTACAAGAAGACTGATTTGATATAAAATACTCTTAACAGCTAATTCTATCTTGTATATGCAGGTTTTGAAGCCGATAGCTAACGCCAAAAGCAGAGGATTCTCGGACGTTTTGTACCTGGACTCTGTGAATAAGAAATACCTGGAAGAAGTGTCTTCTTGTAATGTTTTCCTTGTGAAGGTAAGTGTCGAAAACATCTCTTGAGGAAAAAAAAATACTGGTCTAAACCAATCCGTTTATTCATTCAACTACAATTTGCATAAAGAACTGTCTACGAAAAATTTTCAGGGGAACTTAGTTTCTACTCCTGTGGCGAGAGGGACTATCCTGGCAGGAGTTACTCGAAGAAGCATCATTGAAATTGCTCAAGACCAGGGTTATCAGGTGACAACCATTTGTAATTTACTGCTATTGATTCCCTTTGAGTCGCCAGATTAAAAATGACAAGTGGTGTCGGGGCAGGTTGAGGAACGAACTATAGCTGTGGAGGAATTATTTGATGCGGATGAAGTTTTCTGCACTGGCACAGCAGTAGGTGTCGCTCCTGTCGGAAGTATCACTTATCAGAACAGCAGGTAAAAGTTTCCTGAACAAAGCTTAGAATCATTTGTTAATCTGAAACAAGTTTGAGATCTGATTGGATTTTGGAAAGGATCCTGACTTTTGCTAGTGACTAACTTCCTCTGTTACGTGAACAAACAGAGTTGAATACAGAACCAAATCCCCGTCGGTGTCCGAGGAGCTGTACTTGATCCTTGAAGGAATCAGAAGGGGTCTGATTGAAGATAAGAAGGGCTGGACCATTGAGATATAGCCACCATTTTATGCAGTACACTGTACATTATCATCATCATCATACTCTGAAGTCCCGCATTGAAGCAGGATTTGGGGGACCTGATAATACGCAGCCTTATTCCTACATTGTAAAAAGGTTGTTTTCAATATGCAGTACACTGTACAATTCCCCATAAATTACATAAATGAAAGGGAATTTTCGTATTTGACTGACAGATCATTGTTCGTAAACCGTAAGTGTACGATTGTCAAAGTAAGTAATAAATCGGTAAGAATCAAGTCGTGTCCACAGGGATTATGAGAAAGTTCAAATCTATGCTAGCAAACAATATTTGAAATCGGGTTTAGTGAAATTTTGTGAAATTAAAAGCAATGTAAAGAATTATTAAAAACCCAAAGAAATTTCTAAGCAACTACACAATTTAATGCAACCAAAATAACTATAAATATGACAAATCTATGCAATAATTAATTGAGAAAAGAGTGCAACAATTGGCTAATTAAAAATATTCAGGTCAATGGGGAACGACATTCTTTTAAGGAATGATATTTTTGCCAACCTTAATATTGAATTAGTTATCCTCCACAAATGAACAATCCTAACCTTGTATGTAAATTTTAAGAATAATTAATCCCCTTATTTCAAAGATGAATTAATCTATCCACTCTAGACATCACTTAGAAATCCCTTACTTAAGTTCTTCCTAGAGTTTCTTAAGTTCCAAACTTTCAATTTTCACCTCCTAAGTTTCCTGGGTCTCCCAACTCACAAGAAAATCCTAGATGAAATTTCCTTCAATCTTCTAGCAAAAACCCTCTTTTTCCAAAGGTAAATTTATATCAATCCAACTTCCAATAATTCAAAGTAAGAATAATTAAATCCAAGAAAAAATCAACAAGCATATGAATGTTCAGTCGTAGATTCTAAACAAATTTAATATTAAAGCATCTTAAAACATTAAATCCCTAAGAAAAATTAAAATTCTGACCACAAATCATCATGCCAAGCAATCCACAAGTATAAATCCTAGACAAACTCATATGGGAATCAAGTATAAATAAAGAACACAACTCCCAGATAGCTGCAGAAATCAGAGGGCTATCCAATCTCCTTGCGTGGCTACGTTATTGTCTTGCGGTGGATGGTGAATGGAGACTACGTGGAGAGGGGTGGGTGGAGCTGCTGTTTGAGTGTGTGGCGTGAATAGAGTGGAGGCTGCCAAGAAGATCTAATAGAGGCTGCTTTAGTGGAAGGGTATGCGTGCGTGACTGTATGTGAAGGTAGACTGTTGTCTTGCAGTGGCTGCTGGAAGAGACTGCTGCGTGGAAGTGTGCTGGCGTGCGAAGGCAGTACATGAGAGGGTGGAGGAACTATTACGTGGGGATTGAGTGAGGCAGGCATGGTCTCTTGTGCGTGGAAGTGAGCGCTGTGTTGGTGGAGGGCTGTATGTGTTGTTGGTGGAAACTATGTCTGTGAATAAATGAAGGTTGCAGAATGTGTGAGTGAAGGCGGTGTATGTTAAGACACTCATCCAACATTGGTGGGATGAGAATATGAGAGGAGGAGAGGAGCTTATAAAAGAAGGCTCTCTCCTCCTACTTCAATGTACCAAAAAAACAAATATCCTCTTAAATAAATTAGAGGGTTAAATTTGTAATCCCTATTTTGTTATAGTGAAATTCTTCTCTCTCTGTGATTTTTACCCTATTGGGGTTTTTCACGTAAATCTTTTGTGTCCTTTAATTTCTTCCTTATTTCCTATATATTTCTCCAACAAGTGGTATCAGAGCCACACTTGGGTTAAGTTTAAATCTATTTATTGTATGCTCTATGATTGCCACTTAGTGTGGATCCCCCACATCAGAAAGTAAATTAGATTTTGCGGTTACCCTCGTGTGTACATGGCGCGCTTGTGTGACCACCTTTCGATTTTTGTACCCAGTGGGACCCACTGTCCCCGATATTTCAAAATTGCTCAGTGTTATCATTTGTGAGGCTCGTTTCGTGTGGGACCCACAAAGTTACTATTCATGTGTGGGGCCCACGAGGTTTTGACTTACGTGAAATAATGAGAGGAGCTTTTTTGGCAGAATGTTAGAAGTAAAAGGAGAATATAAGGTGGATAAATTCAACGGTGAAAATTTCTCGATTTGGAAGATGAGAATGAGGGCTATCATGGTGAAAGATAAGTGCCTCGCAGTGATCGTCAAAAGGATAGATAATATCACCGATGAAAAATGGGAAGAAATGGATGCAAATGCAACGACAAATTTACATCTCGGATTGGCAGGTGAGATATTGTCAATTATAGAGGAGAAGAAGATAGCCAAAGAAATTTGGGATTATCTTACAAGTATATACGAGGCAAAGTCCCTACACAACAGAATATTTCTCAAGAGGAAGTTGTACACTTTGCGAATGTCAGAATCTTCGACGGTGACCGAGCACGTCAATACACTGGATTCTCTATTTTTACAACTGAAAAACATGGGTTGTGTGATAGGGACTAGTGAACAAGCGAAAATTCTACTTCAGAGTTTACTGGATTCATACGATCAACTCATCATCAACTTGACGGCCAACTTGCCTGTGGAAAGTTTGAACTTCGACAATATTATAGCTGCGATCATTGATGATGAAAAGCGGTGCAAGAATAAAAAGGGATCTTCACTGCAAGTAGAGGCATTGGCAGTGACAAGAGGAAGATCGATGGAACGTGGTTCTAGTGGGAGTCAACAACACGGTAGATCAAAATCTCGGAGTAAGAAAATTTTCAAGTGCCATAATTGTGGCAAGAAAGGTCACTACAAGAAAGATTGTTGGAACCTAAAACAGAGTTTTAGTCCTCAGGGAAGAGTTTCCGACTCTCAAGGAAATTTTGTAAGCCGATCAGACGTAGATAATGTCTTGACCTGTGAAGAATCAACAACACATGATGGCAAGAGGATGACGCAGGATGTGTGGTTGGTTGATTCTGATGCAACCTATCACATAACCTCTTGTAAAAAATGGTTGTCACTATGAACCAGTCTCAGGAGGTGTTGTATATAGCTGCAGTGATCAGGCTATGAATGTAGTTGGAATTGGATCTATCAAGATAAAGATGTACAATGAAACTGTTTGTACCATTCAACAGGTACGACATGTTGAGGAAATTTGGAAGAATCTATTGTCGTTGGGACAATTAGACGACCTCGGCTGTAAAATGGAGTGTGAAAGGGGAATCATGAAGATAATTCGTGGAGCGCTAGTGATAATGAAGGCAGAGAAGATAACTGCCAACTTGTACATGGTAAAGGGAGAGACTTTGGTCGATGGAGATGCTTTAGTTGCCTCGAGTAACAATGAGAGGTCTTCAATGATATGGCACAGGAAACTTGGTCATATGTCGGAGCAAGGAATGAATATTGTTGTAGACTGGAAGCTACTTCCTGTGCTCACAAAGGTCTCACTACCATTTTGTGAGCAGTGTGTGCCAAGCAAGCAGCATCTATTGAAGTTCAACACATCGGACTCTTGAAGCACAATTGTTCTAGAACTAGTTCACTCTAATGTATGGCAAGCACCGGTTGTATCCCTAGGAGGAGCCAAGTACTTCGTATCATTCATTGATGATTATTCCAGGAGATGTTGGGTGTATCCAATCAAGAGTAAGGGAGATGTGTTTCAAACCTTCAAGGAATACAAAGCGCTAGTCTAGTTGGATATAGGAAAGAAGATAAGGTGCCTCAGGATAGACAATGGAGGAGAATACATTAGTGCAGAGTTTGATAGTTAATGTAAGCAAAATGGTATGAAGCGACAGTTCACAACGCATATACTCCACAGCAAAATGGTGTGGCAAAGCAGATGAACAGAACATTACTGGAGAAAACCAGGGAAATGTTGGCGACAGCTGGTCTGAGACTTCCTTTTGGGCTGAAGCTGTCAACATCACTTGTTATGTGATCAACCGGGATCCCTCAACGGCAATTGATTTGAGGACATCGATGGAATTGTGGACAGGTAAACTAGTAGATTATTCTAATCTTCAAGTTTTTGGAAGTCCTGCATATGTGATGTACCATGCCCAGAATGTTTCAAAGTTGGATCCAAAGTCTAGGAAATGTATTTTCTTGGGCTATGCTAATGGTGTAAAGGGGTATCGCCTGTGGGATCCCACTACCCACAAGGTCGTTATCAACAAGAATGTCATCTTCATGGAAGATAAGCACTGTAGTGAAGATGTAAGTACATCAGGGTCAGATATTACGGTGATACAAGTGAACGAACATACTTCTAAAGTAGTGCCGGATAAAAATTCTGTGGAGAATGATGTTGAAGTCGATGAAATCAGACGATTTGATATGGAAGTTAATAGAATCAGACGATCAACTCACACAAGGGAAGCTCCCAGCTGGCATTATGATTATATTATGGATGGCAATGTAACATATTGTCTGCTCACTGAAGACGGAGAACCATCAACTTTCCAGGAAGCAGTAGGCGGTTCAGATGCGTATCAGTGGACAGGAGCAATACATGAGGAGATCGAAGCTCTGCATAAGAACCAGACTTGCGATCTTGTATAGCTACCATTAGGGAGGAAACCCATTGGCAACAAATGGGTGTTCAAGATCAAAAGAAATAGTGATGACCAGTTGGAGAGGTATCGGGCAAGATTGGTAGTCAAAGGATTTGCCCAAAAGGAAGGTATTGATTTCAATGAAATATTCTCACCTGTGGTTTAATTAACTACCATTCGTATAGTTCTGGCATTATCAATAGTGCATGATTTACATCTAGAACAGCTAGATGTAAAGACAGTTTTTCTTCACAGTGATCTTGAAGAAGAGATTTATATGCTCCAACCAGAAGTCTTTGAAGAAAAAGGAAAAGAGAAATTAGTTTGCAGGTTAAACAAATCTCTATATGGACTCAAGCAGGCACCAAGGTGTTGGTATAAGAGATTTGATTCTTTCATCATGAGTCTGGGATACAATAGATTATATGCAGACCCTTGTGCATATTACAAGAGGTTTGGAGGTGATGATTTTGTCATATTGCTCTTGTATGTTGATGACATGTTGGTTACAGGCCCCAATAAAGATCGTATTCAGGAATTAAAGACTTAGTTGGCTAGGGAGTTTGAGATGAAAGACTTGGGACCAGCAAACAAGATTCTACGGATGCAGATTCACCGAGACAGGAACAATAGGAAGATCTGGCTTTCTCAGACAAGTTACCTGAAGAAGGTCTTGTGACGCTTCAACATACAGGACTATAAGCCAATATCTACCCCACTCCTTGTTAATTCCAAGTTGTCCTCTGAGATGAGTCCTAGCAATGAAGCAGAGAAGATAGAGATGTCTCAAGTATCGTATGCATCAGTAGTGGGTAGCTTGATGTCTGCCATGGTTAGCACCAGACCAGACATTGCACATGCAGTGGGAGTTGTAAGTCGGTGCATGGCAAATCCTGGTAGAGGGCATTGGATAGTAGTGAAAAGAATCCTTCGTTACATCAAAGGAACGTTGAATGCTGCATTGTGTTACAGAGGATCAGACACAGGTATTTGTGGGTATGTTGACTTAGATTATGTAGATGATCTTAACAGAAGCAAGTCCACCACTGGATATGTGTTCTTACTTGCTAGCGGACCTGTAAGCTAGATATCTAAACTGCAGTCAGTTGTGGCTGCATCAACAACAGAAGCAGAATATGTTGCAGCTACACAAGCTAGTAAGGAAGCAGTTTGGTTGAAGTTGGTCATGGAGGAGTTCGAGCATGTACAGGAGATAATTTCTCTATTTTGTGACAGCCAGAGTGCTTTGCATCTTACAAAGAATCCAGCCTTTCATGCCAAGAGCAAACATATCCGAGTGCCGTACCACTTCGTTCGTGAAAAAGTGGAGGAAGGGACAATTACTATGAAAAGGATCAACACAAAGCAGAACGTGGTAGATTTTATGACTAAGGTTGTCAACACAGATAAATTCATATGGCGTCGTTCCTCCTGTGGCCTGATAGAGACGTAAGTAGTATGGAGCCGAGAGAGAAAGAGTGGTGAAGATTAATTGGCATTCAATTCAATCTTCAAGTGGGAGAATTTTAAGACACTCATCCCACATCGGTGGGATGAGAATATGAGAGGAGGAGAGAAGCTTATAAAAGAAAGCTCTCTCCTCCTACTTCAATATACCAAAAAAACAAATATCTTCTTAAACAAATTAGAGGGTTAAATTTGTAATCTCTATTTCGTTATAGTGAAATTCTTCTCTTTCCGTAGTTTTTACCCTATTGGGATTTTCTACGTAAATCTTTTGTGTCCTTTAATTTCTTCCTTATTTCCTATATATTTCTCCAACATCAGGTAGGTCTCTTGCGGGAGACAAAACTCTGACCCCAAATTTTAAACGGTTGTATACATGAGAGCGGTTCGAACTCGTCCTCACTTAAGTCAGAAGAGTTTCTTATCAACTCACCTGTATCTTGGGATTTTGGCAACCTTCTTTTTAACACTTGCCCGTTTCTTAATTAGTTCGACACATGAAAAAGTTCCAAGACTCCATCAGCAAGAGGTGTGATTCCGTTGCATGATTAGGTTAGATGTGTAGCAATGGCTTTAAGTTACCGTTATTACAATCTTCTGTTGTTGTCTCTAGTAATTAAAAAACTTTAGTTACAGAAGAATATGGAATGCTCCATACGATTCAAATAGTGTGGTGGGCAAGTCCAAGGTGCACACTATAGAATCAATTTTGTTCCGCTGGTCGCCGTGTATCTATATATGATGTTTTACTGCACACAATGAACACCATATGTAGCACATGTTAGCTAGCTACAAGAATTTGTTTCTGTGATGCATATAAAATTCTTTATACCACTTCTATGAATGCACGAAATGGATAAGAAAAAAGGTAGAGAAAAGGAAAAGAATTTAAAAAGTGAAATTACTTTTGTCATTAATAAATAGTTCAGTGTTGTGTTTAGTTCTCAACAGCAGTAAGGAACAATCTATAAGAGCAAGGGAAATTTAAAGGAACTGGAAACTGTATTGATTTCAGCTGGGTTACATGAAATCCGCAGCAAGCTATAACGAAAGTTTCAGAAACAGAGGTGAGAAACAGAGAGAGTTGAAATGAGAAGAAGAACAGCAATAGCATAACATTCTCGATGATTCCATCCTTGGCACCCTTGCTATATATAAAGCATTTTTTGTAACCCATCTTCACTCTTCATAGGCTTGGGCCAAATGTTTAATCCTTTTCCAAGTTGGGCCTTGCCTCTCGTTATACTAGTTCATAACATTCAGCAGTCCAGGTACTTGTATTCTTGATAAGTTATAGCAGATTTCTATTATAATCAGCATTTACAATCAATTCTATTTTGATAAACTTGGATCGAAAACATCACGATTTCATTATAAAGCATATGTGACGGGAATTTCCTTCATGGCTAAGGCTAGAAAGAGAAGTTTTCGATACCAAGAATACTTGATCACGGATCGATATCTGCTATACGCTACCTGTATTTTTCCAACAGGTGTACCTCGTTTTCCTGTGTCCTCTCAAACAGGAAAAGGAAGCAAAGTATAGTAGCTCCAAAATTAAGGGAACAAATTCCAAGTGCGAACAGAACCAAGAATATTATATTCTCTTTCCCCTTTATTTCTTGTGAAATGGAAAGAAAAAAATTGCTGAGGAAATGCCTTTTACAATTGGAGAACAAAGCTGGACATTCTGCGATTTGACTTGGGTACCTCTGTGATTCATGCATGGCTGGAGAGACATCGTTCTTAGCAACACATGCAAACTCCGCACGTTCCTGTAACACAACCATTATACATGCGGATTGCTAGATGATAATTTGTCATAATCTTCCACCGATTTATGATCCTATGATATGTTTTATATGTTTAGTAAGAATGTAAGTTGTAAAAAGAAAAAGAAAAGAGAAAACCAGAAATTTTTACCGAAGTTCGGTCAACTGAGTTAGATTACATCTTCAGAAGTCGAGAGCAACTTATTTTACTATTAAATCTAAAACTCACATGATGAAGGTTATAAATTATTATATACATTAATTTAGCCTATTTTTACGCAATTATAGTTAATTGTAAATTTTAATTGGTACAAATTTATATAACTTATCTCTTACTAAATTCAATCTAATTTAAATACGATTTTAATAAGTTTTAAAATTCTTTCACCAAAAACCGTGTTTTAAAATAAAAGCAAGATATGAATAAGGTCGTAGATTTTTATACTTATCCACGTATCCAAGTTTTAATACATCTATGTCCTAGAATATTGTGTCCCTCTTTGAAAAACCACCTGTCCTCTATCTCTATTAGTATACCTAACAAAAACCTTTAAAACGATGTTGTTTCTTGTTATATGGCATACAATGTAGAATGGTTATGGCCACAAAAAACATAATGTCATGTGGGTGCTTCAACCCATATTACGTCATGCTTCGTATGGCATTATTATTTAATTTTGGAATGAAGTTGCATGAAGTGTCACATCTGGTCGAAAAGAAAACCATATGAAGAATCTCATCTTATTGTTTGGAAAGAAAAATCAAGGTTATAATCATTTCGAGAGGAGACTGGAGATTTCATCATTCAATTTGGTTCAACTGGAGATGCCTAGTAAGCAAATCATAGCCATTGTAGAGGTAAGTTTAGTGTTTTGGTTTCTTAAGGTTTTGATTCCTTAAGGTTTTAGTTTACGATTTGTGGTATACTTTGTTCAAAACAACAACTTAGAGTTTTAGTTTATGATAAGTTTACATGCTTATTTATTATTTAAATTTGTGTCATAATGAGTGGCTAGTTATTCATAATCTTCAAAGTTTGCTTAGGATTTGAATTACGGTATATGAAATAAGGTTTTTCAATTTGAGTAGGCTTATGTTTGAGTAATTTGATTATGTTTTAAAATTGGAGATTTTAATTAGGTTTCACTTATACGAGGGGAAATTCTTTTTCTATTGAAATGTTTGATTTACCTAATTTATGAATTACTATATTCTTATCTTTTTTTCCACTAAGTTAGGAGTTTTGTTATTAGATTTTTTTATTTTTTCAATTTGTCACTTTCTCCATTTCTAATGTTCATTGTTTCCATTTTAGAATAAAGTGCCTTAATTTAAGGTTGAACAAAAGAGTAAACAAGATTGTTTTCATCTTAGTGAATATAATTAACTTAGCAATAAGAATGTTCAAAGCTGAAAAATAGAGATGTGGTTAATGTGTAATAAGTTGGAATGAAGATTGTATAGGTATATTCTTATATGCAAATATGTGTATGTAATACATGCATTAACTAGTCCCAGAAACATCCACAACTAACCAACCTTAAACCCTAGAAAACATGGAGCCAAGTGGTGGGTTATTGGTATGAATTTAATAAATTATTTACCTCCTCTAAATGCTTCAACTATTAGACCCCCTGTGATGTCTCCTCCTCTGAAGGTTCTTCAAGCCACTATTCACTTTCACTTCTCCTGTACTAGCTCTCATGGCTTTTGATCTTGTACACCTTATCGTTCTCACTTTCAACTTTTCACCACTCTCACCTCCATATTGAACATTTCTTTCTTTTATTTCTTGCTTATCATAACAAATGATTCACAGATTCCACAACATTTCCAACTCACCTTCATTTCTACAATATATCTCTTCTCACCACATCAGTCTTTATTGCTGCGTTGATAGTCTCCATTATTGCTTTGTCCTAGCTTGTTTCTTTCTCCACTTTCGTACTCACTTCTTTACCTATCTGATTGGATTTTATCCAATAGTCCATAACTCCTACCTATGGACAATTCGTAATTCCCACCTTTGAGTTTGAACTCCTTTAATGCTCCTATTGAAGAACTTCATGCTTCCACTTCCACAAACACTCCCTCTATAAGACTTATCACACCTCCCATTAAGAAAACTTGGACTCAGGTGGTAGGGGATTCAAAACCAAAGTAGAAGATAATGTATTGCCCTCTTAATGAGTCAGGTGAAAAGAGAATAATCTCACCTCTAATGAAGATTCTAAAGGTTGGAGCTAATAGATGAAAAGCTACATTACTAGGCTTTTTCCTTGAAAAAAGGATTGTTTTTCCAGTCATGAAGTAGTGGGCTTTCAATTTCAATGATTGGAAACAATATAGATTAATTGATGTTATTGTAAATAATGATGATGTCTTTATATTCAAATTCTCAAGCTCTAAAGAAGCAAAGTTAGTGGTCCAATCTAGACATTAGCATGTCCAGAACAAGCCTCTGTTGCTGCAATCGTGGAGTCCTAGTCTCAAGCTGGAAGACCTTAAGTAAGATAACATCCTTATATTGATATGCTTATAAGAAGTCTTACTAGAATATTGGACAACGAGTGGTCTAGGTCACCTTGTAAGCCACATAGACCTATAGTTCTAGATCAATCAACAACTAAAACAAGATGTGTTAACTAAGCAAGAATATCTATTGTGGTTAATTCACTAACTGACCTATCTAACATCATACCTTTCATCAGATTGAATGAGGATGTGGAGCCTAATAAGGATCATTTGAAAGTATCATATGCTGGGAAACCTCAAATTGATAAGAAGAAGGTATGAAGATGAACAAGGAAGGTTTTCAAAACTGGGAATCACCAAGAATTGATGGAAATCAGCTCTGACTAGAGTTAATAAAACATAAAAAAACATTCCTGCTGCAACTAATATTATCGTAGACAAGGTTTTTAAAGATTTACAATAGGCAGAAGAATAGGGGAAGAATAAAACATGAACTTAAAGAAGATAATAGACACAGTAGGGAAAATTTTAGTGAAAACACCTAGTCACTAGAAGCAACATCAAGTAAAGAATGGTCAAGAATTTGAAACAATAGTTAGAAGAAGATCTAATAGGAAGAAGAAAATATCCGTCGGGGAGATTGCCATACAAAAATTCCAAGATGGAATGTAAGAGGGGCTAATTCCACTATCAAGAAGCTAAGGATCAAGAATACTATTTTACAAAATAAAGTGACTCTTGTTGGAATTGTTGAAAGTAGAATGAGAAAGGAGTACTGCAGGTCACTTAGCTATTTTTTGTCTCATTGGCAGATCATCACAAATCATGATGGTCATCCTAATGGTAGAGTAATAGTCTTATACGATTTTAATGTACTGATAGTTTGATTGACTTTCATCTCGGATCAGATAATTCACCTTAAAGTTTTTGTGTTGTCTCTAAATCAGTATCTATACATCTCACTCCTATATGCACAAAATAATGCATATCATAAAAGTTTCTTATAGAAATAGATTAGCGATTTAGCTAATTCAATCAATATGGTTTAGATGTTATTAAGTGACTCTAACTCTTTACTAAAGTTGGAGGAAGAGGAATGCTTGAGAGTAGTTTGTAACCCTTGTATAAAGCTTGGTAAATGTCTTGATGATGCTCAAGTAACTGATATCCCATCGGGCGGTTGCATCTAAACCTAGAAAAACAAGCAAAATGGTCCTTATCTAATTAGGAAAAAGTTGGACATAAGTGTTGCTAACTTGAGGTGGATGTTTGTTTTTCCAAATTGTTTCTCTAAGTTCTAGAACAATTATCTATCTCTGATCATATACCTATTCTAACCTCAACAAAAGCAATTACATCCAATTTTCCCTTTATATTCAATAACTTCCTTTTGGAGTTAGCAAGTTTTGAAAAAGGAATTCTAAAAGCTCTAAGTTCCAATATTAAAGGCACCAAACAGTATCTTCTTGTAAGGAGGTTGCACATTATCAGACATGAAATTAAAAAACTCTTTAAAGCTAATATTGGCAATACATAGAATCTAGTTAATACAACTAAGAAGGATTTGGAGAATATCTAGCAAGTTATGTATTTCAATCTTGAATGCTAGATTCTACAATTTAAAGAAAGATAAGCCTTGCATAATTATTCTAAAGCACTTCTTGTTAGTAGGATGCCTAGGCCAATGGATGTATGTGATTCATGTACTAACATTATGACTTGTTAATAATATATTATGAGGTATTCCTTTCATATATGCATGTATGTCGTTTATGTAATGTGAT